>JADRCD010177403.1:30288-84280 GCA_019843815.1 Montemys delectorum
CTATCTATCTATCTATCTATCTATCTATCTATCTATCTATCTATCTACCTATTTCCTTTTTGAGGGTAGGTTGCAAAGGCAGAGGGCAGATATAAAAGGATGGGAAAATGAGTAGGATTGGAGTACATGACTTGTAACTAGCAAAGAAGCAATAAAATTTTTTTAAAAAAATTCCTTGTGAGAAACATTAAAAGTTCATTTCCCTTAAAACCTTGATCTATCAAACCAGTTTCAATGTATTTTTAAATGCTATTTGGGGAATGCTAATTTTCTGTGCTTAGTAAACCAGTTGGCACTCCTCTAAGTCTGCCACATCACGTGTTTGTCCAGCCACTTCTATGAAGGAGCTTTTGTAGAAATGCCATGGCAGGCAAGTGGGAGTGGGTGGGTTAGTGTGCAGGGGAAGGGAACATGGGATGGGGAGTTTTTGGAAGGGAAATGAGGAAAGGGGATAAAATTTGAAATGTAAATAAAGAAAATATCTAATTAAAAAACGGGGAAATATATCAAGATCAAGATATCAAAAGTTAAAAAAAAAAAAGTAGGAATGTAAAGTGTCCTCAGCACAATAATGCTTTCCCACATCAAAGGGTTTCACGGTCTTTCCACATCCCATGGTTTATAATCTCCCCCCACAGTCAAAGGGATGTCTTAGATGTTTTCTCAATATACATCAAAGATTTTCCTTATATTTTGAAATAATTCTTAACCATTCATTACTTTCTTCTACTGAAACACAGCATTCCACCATGGTTGAATAGGTGTTTATGTGAATTCACTAATATACCTCATCCCTATGGTACCGCTTGTTTTGAGTCCCTATCCTTCCAACTATATGCATATTTTTTCTTGGTAAAAGTCTTCAGTGTAAGTTCTATTTGTGTTGCCCATTTGTTTCCATTTCTATTTTACCTTTAATCTTACCCATTGAGTATTAAACGAATGAAACGTGGTGTTCCTCTTGCACATAGAGCTATATGAGAAGGTTTGAATTGCTTTCAATACTCAACCTCTGACCCAAGTTTAACCTTCGTGGACTTCGATTAACTTTTTTTTTTTTCAATAAAACAGTTGGAATTGATTAAGCTCTTCTGTTTTCACTGTACCCTTAGTTGTCAAATGGAAATTTATTAAGACTGTTCAATGGTGATATCATTTGTGTAGTATATAAATATGAAAATCAAAAGATACTTTTATTACATGAAGGTCAAAACCCCTTGTGAGTGGTGATACATTTTCTCAATATTACCACTACATCTCTGTGGTTTAAGTAAGTATGTGACTCCTGTTAAGATTGCTTGAATTAGTTTGTTCCTAGAGAGATTCATAAGTCCTCATATCCTAGATTTACTCAATGGCAAAATAAAGATAATGCTTAAAGTTATTACTTATGAAGATGCTTCACTAAATGATATACTAAGCCACTTGTGTCTAGTTCACATTGTGTTAACATTAATAAGAGTATTTTCAAGATTTGGGGTGCTTATAAAATAAAGTCTTCTGAGTATTTAAGTATTCGTATATATCAATTAAAAACATATAAGTGTGCCATCATAAATACCATAGGTTCCTATCAATAGAGGAAAATGATTATGAGGATGTTTTATGAGTAAGTTTAAGATAATTCTCATATAAATAGTTATTTATGTGAAAAGTGTTAATTTTACTCAGCATTATTGTGTGGAATATGATAATAAAAATCTATGTATAAATAGGAACACAGAAGAAAATAAAAGACATTTTAGCCTACTGGCAAATGTAATTCCATGCCTTATATTCAAACAATCAGGCTATATTATGCTAGTGAATAGACATTTATGAAAATAAATGCCTTCTTAAAACCTCTACACGTATATTCTGATGTGTATAGAACTACATAAGTTCTAGAGGATTTTTGCCAAAATCTATTTTATATAGTTGGCATTAAAGTTAGGGACAACCTAAGTATGATAAATGAAGGCACAAAATGGACATAAATAGAATATTGTAGTGCACGAGTCATACTATGTACACTTAAAAAGTAAGACTGTATTGTTTACATTATATATGTTTTAGTAAATCTAAGTTTAGTTTTTCATAATATAAAATAATCTTACATATGAGTAAACAAAACTAAGGAACCTGCTAGATTCAAAACCTATCTTACCTCAGCAGCTAAATGCATGCTATCCATTTCAATTACTTCAGGCCACAGAAGCTTATAATTCAAGTATCATGACATTTAATTTTAAATATTCAAACTGTCTAAATCAAGTCTAATCTTTAATTTGAAGAAAAACAAAATCTCATCTTTTAGCTCATGTCAGCAATGACCTATATCACAGGGTTGGAAACAGCCTTGAGGATGTAAATTGTAATATTTACATTTGAAAATATATATAGCAACTAATGAAATCAACAAAGTAACAAAAATATCTATTGCATCTATAGGATACTGTTACAAAGTTAAAGTGGTTTAATTGGTCTCAGTACAAACAGATGGAGTTTGGACAGTAATATTCTCATTATGTCTTTCTATGTATATTCAGGTAATGTATCTCTCCATTTAAGACATGCTTATATTAATATTTCCAGAAGACAGTAAAGTACTGAAATAACATGTATGTGAAATCAGAATCAGAGTTTTGCTCTTAACTGAAATATAAACAGAGCCACCAAAAAAAGAATGAAAGGAAGAAAAGAGAGAGGGGGAAAGGAAGGAAGGAAGGAAGGAAGGAAGGAAGGAAGGAAAGAAGGAAGGGAGGGAGGGAGGGAGGGAGGGAGGGAGGGAGGGACGGAGGGAGGGAGGAAGGAAGAATAAAAGTATTCTGGTTAGAGTTGAATTGAAACAAACAAGACTATAGTGCTTAAAAAAGCACTATAACAAGAGGTTATTCAACAGTCTGAGTTACATATACAGAGCCATTCTTAACAATATTGTAAATATTTTACTCCTACTATAGAGGTACTACACAACCAAAAAAATAATGCTCAGTTAAATTTTGACTGCAGTTACGTTTTGACTGCAACTTCTAATGCAATTTGCCCTGTGTATCTCTATGTCACCTTGTCAGAGAATACTGCTTCCCCAAGGCTGCTCCAGGGTCCTGTTGACGGATGGCTCTAATTGCGGTTGGTGCAGTAAACAAGGCAGCCACTCCATGCTCCGCAAGCACACGGAAATAAGCGCCTGCATCCGGTGTTCCCACAGGCTTTCCCTAGGATGAGATTCATTTAAAGTGTCACTGGGTAAATGCCTCATATTTCCACGATACTTCTATGCATACACACTTAACACAGCAATATTAACAAAGATAACTTCTCAACAAATCTTCATTTTAAAACATACCTTATTCTGTTATAATCTAAAACTAAGAGAAAAATACCCAGGCTATTTTCTCCCTTGTAGGATCTTGGGAGCTTTCAAATGGTAATTCATCTTTTTCAGTGTTTTGAAAGATAAAAATTTGGAAGTATGTATCACATTTAAATTAGAAACACAATATAATCTTCTCTATGTCAAGAAATTATATGTATATATACAGTATATAGATTATATGTTATATACTTATATATTATATATTCAATTATATATAGGTATAAATAATACAAATTAATTATATACTATATAATCATTAATATTTTACATAACATATCTAAAATATATTTATATATTAATATTTATATATAAAATTTTTTATCTAGAGAATATAGTCTTCTGTAAATAAGAAATATTATTGTTTTCTCAATATTAATACATTTATATTTTCCAACATTAAAAGTGATGAGAGCAATTCTTGAGAAAAAAAGTGAAAATCACAATGATTTCTGTGCTTTCACAATTAATGTTCTGACTCTAAAGAAAGAAACTTCTACAAATTAAAAAATCCACATGCTAGTAAAAATTATTTGCCCTTTGGTCTTTAAATGATTATCTATCTCTATCTCTATCTCTATCTCTATCTCTATCTCTATACCAATTCAAGGATAATGCATAAAAACAGCATTGCTGGAAATTATGTAATTCAAAAGCACAAAGTATTTTGGTAGATGTTCTTTTAAAAACAAGCAGGAAAGATTTAAAGAATAAACCAGTAATTTCCCAACTGAGTGTTCAGAAATCTTGACTCATCCCTATTCCGTCATTTGTCCATCTCTTCTCATCATTGCTAGACCTCCTTTTCTTAGGCCAAGGTGCCTAGATTATTAATGTATGTCAAATAAAAGTGTACACATATTTCAGGGTAAAACATGTTAGGCAGACATTATGATAAACAAAAGAAAATGGTTATCTTAATTTATTTTTGCTGCCTTGAATATGCCAGCAAACATAAAACATTCCTGAAAGATAGGACACCTTATGTAATATTTGCTACGTTCCACTGATCAAATCTTATATATGCTTCTCATGGATCTTTGGTTCGAGAAAACTCACATGGTAAACTCTAAACTAAGGCAGGTAGATGAAAGAATTTGCTTACAGCAAACTGAGAAATCTCTCTAAACAGAGGAGAAAAGAGCTGACAATCAAGGTGGTGGTCTGATTGAGAATGAATCCCATAGGACCCTAGATTTTAGTATTTGCTCTTCAGTAGGTGAAACTCTTTGGGAAAGATTGGGAGGTATGGCCTTGTTGGAGGAGGTGTACCCCTGGAGAAGGGTTTTGTGGTTTCAAAAGTCCATGATATTCACCATTAGCTCTCTCTTTCTGCCTTGTGCTTATATTTCCAGTTGTGAGTTCTCGGATACTGCCCCAGTGACATGTCTGCCTGCCTGTCTGCCATGCTCCCCAAATGATGATCATAAAGTCTAACCCTCTGAAAGTGTAAGCCCCAAATAAACTCTTTCTTCTATAGCTTGCCTTGGTTAGGGTATATTATCTTGGAAATAGAAAAGTACTTAAGACAATCAATTTGAGGAAGACCATAGCTGGACAATAATTTAGATTCAGTTCTTATTTCAGAGAGGATATTTGATAAGGCATAAATAAGGCTTAGTTTTTTTTTAAACAATCACCATTAATGTTCTTTAATGTAACTATACTTCTTCTCTTTAAACAAAATAACCTTTCAGGCCTCTTATAGAACAGTAATGCTTTCACTCTCATAGTTTAAATACAATCTATTACAACTGGAAATATACTGTAATGAATCCTAGAATCAGTTTCCATTAATGTCACTATTACTCTATATGAATCAGTAAATTCAAATAGTAAAGAAAGCTATCTGTTACAAACTGGCAACACATGCACGTAATATAAGATAAATTTTGAAGGGGTCAGAAATGATATTACAACTTTATTCTTTCTCATAAAGCAGGGTGAACACTCTTCATTTATATGTCTTCAACGTATCTTAAGCATTAATCAATCTTGTGAGCACTGGATAGTGATTTGTTGAACCTGATTTCACCCAAATAAAAATGATTTATAAAATAAGCCTTGTGCAATTGACATTCGCTGTCTATCTTCTTATTCTCTTGCCCACTAAGTAAAGATAAATCACTATAAACCACTTTGTCAATATTTGCTTGGTAAGTCAACAATACCAAGATGATCTCTTAAAATTGTGTAACCACCAGTAAAGAAACACTCTATGGCCAATTGAAATAGAATCTCACTGCATGACAGGGTCAGAAGAAAATGATACTGCATCAAACTTGATACTTGTATTTATGTCAGCTAAAAGAAGACATAAGCATCACAATGAACATAGTGTGTCATGTGGGACTATCTTCATACAGGGAAGCCCCTACACTAATGTAACTTATAATCTCTCAAAAATGATATGGAAGAATATATACATACATATTATAAATAATCATAGAGCTGATGCTGCAGAGTATGTGCCCAATAAATAGAAGGCATACAGGAGTGTTATGCTGTCAGTTTATTGACACTAGTTTGTTTAAAAAAAACTGAAGCAAATTCCTGAGGCATGTTTCTTTATGAACATTAAATAAAAGTGACATCTATACCTTATTGACTGTATTGGGTACACTTTCCTCTCATGCCTTTCTACACAAGCATGCACATAAACAAACATGTACATAAGCAAAATATAACCTTTGTAATGCCTTTCAAATGCACCCAATAAATTCAGCAAATATGCTGATCTGACAGTAGAAAATGACCCCAACTCCATAGCTCTCATTTCAGTGACTAGCAATAGGCAATCATTCAATTTAAAAATATAATGCTAAATTGTGTTGTTGAAAATTAAGCAAAAGGATACCCCAAAAGCAAAATGCAGAAAAAATCAGCATTTAAAAAATGTAAAACCTATGCTCAAATCCATGTCATTGCTTCTTTATTGTATACTTTTTAATGACCCTCTCTCAAGTAGTCTACATTATTGATTCTGTCTAAACAACATGGAACAATAATACTAGTAACAGAGATATTCTACAGCTTCATTTGTTACACATCTCTATGTATATATTTCTTTGTTGAAGGAGAGAGAGAGGAGAGAAAGAAAGAGAAAAGAGAGAGAAAGGGAGAGAGAGTATGCATAGGTATGTATGCTACAGGACACATGTGGATATCAGAAGAACATTCTTAGGAGTCAGTCTCTACCTTGTGGTATCCCACAATCAAATCCAAGTCCTCAAGTTTCCACACAGACACCTCTACCCTCTGACCCATCTTGCCAGTCCACACAACATAAATTTTTCACATCAATTTTATAAAGTAGCAGTTACTATTATTAACTAGACTTATAAATGGTTAGTAAACATTTCACAATACAAGCACCAAGATATATATATATTCGATATATACATATTCCAAACTAAGTTCCTTGTATAATTATCTACCACTTTAAGACTCAGCCTGTTATTAATGGACCATAGATGACAAGGTTCTGCTTAGAAAACCAAGGAACCATTCAAATCCATACATTTTACTATTGATATTAAATCCTCAAAAAATAAAAGTGGGAGGAAAGTATAAACCCTCATCAAAGAAAGACAAACATCCAAGTTAAATCTTTGAACTCTAAACAAAATGAAGCCCTTTATTGCGAACCATGTAAGTTTGTTGGTGGAGATCATTCCTCTGTGTGGTTTTCAGGCTGTGATATAAATATTTTTGGGTCCAGTACAGTGCTTGCCTCTGTTTTTGCAAGCTTAGAAATATATCTAGTTTCTTTTTGAACACTATTTTTGAGAATGTCACCCAAGACATGTTTCACTGAGGTTTCGAGGCGAAGAGAACAACATTCCGCACCAGCCAGTGTGAATTTCATTTCAGCAGACAGGTGCTGCAGAGCATTGCTTTGTTTATTTTGGAATAGTGGTGGATCTGGCAACAGCATTTGTTAAGCTTCTACTTCATGTCATATGCCATTACCAAAGCATGAATGTTTTGGCTCACAGCATTTAAGCTTGAGACTTACAAAAACATAAACAAATCTCCAACATCTACGACTTAGTGGAGGAAGTCAGAATGCAGAATTGGGTACAGAGTTTGTTCAGTACTGTTTGTATAATACAAACTATATTTCTGATACAGCAATTACCTGATTGTGTGTATGTAAGTGTGTGTGTGTGTGTGTGTGTATGTGTGTATGTGTGTATGTATATGATGTATATGTATATACATATACGTGGCCAAAAATTGACTTCAAGTGACAGGAATTTAAAATTTGGAAATGGAGAAAAGATAAATTTCCCTTGTTTCTCCTTTTCTATGATTTGAAACATGAAGCAATCAAATGGAGAGTTTTAACAGCTGAGGATCTTTTTCCATGGCTTCAGAGCTGGCCATGCTTTTTATTGAATAACTGGGGATTTATACCTGAGAAAGGCTAATTCTCTTCTCCCAGCAGTCATTCGTTGCTTTTAGTTCTTTATCTAGTGGTAGAACCCCATCCAGTTAACCCACTTCGCCATCAGAATATCATTTTTCTTGTTTTGTTTATTCAGCTATTTCTGTGAGAGACTTTCTGCTTTTTAATCGCTAATAATTTCTTGTGTTTTATTCACTAATCAATTTACATTTATCATATATATATGTATATATATATATATATATATATATATATATACATATATATATATACTTACAGGAAAACATTTTACACACAAGGTTCAGAGCTACTTGTGGCTTCCAGCATCCAATGAGGGATTTAGAATAAATAGCTCATATGGGACTAGTGTGTGTGTGTGTGTGTGTGTGTATGTGTCTGTGTGTGCAGGTGCATGTGTGTGGGGGGGGTACATGTGTGTGATATTCATGTCTGTTAAGTATATGTGGTCTAATAATTTCTACATATCAGAAGTTTAATACTTAATATAGACTGTGGAGGAAGGGGCCTTTAAAGAGACATTTAGATGACATTTAGATGAATTGATTAACACTGCTATCCAGAGTCTACAGGAATAGATTTGTTCTCTCATCTATCCTTCTACAACTTGAAGATTGTTCCCACCCCCTGCATGCAGGGTATAGCAAGATTCCATGCTGTAAACAAACAATAGGTATTTTTTACCCTTCAAAATCATGATAATAAATATCTCCTCTTAAAATCACTCAGTCTGTTGCATGCTCTTCAAGCAGTTCTAAATGGATAAACCCCCAATAACTGTAGCTGTAGACAGAACTAGAGTTTCAGTTGCTGCTGTTCTTGTTCTTGTTGTTTTTTTTATTTTGCTCTTTACCTGTCTTTTGCCAGCTATGTAAAGCACATTGGGTCTTAAAAATGAGACTAATCCCAGTTAAGAAGCCATTGCTCCCATCTAGGTGATTAGCATCTATGTATCTCCAGAAATAGAAACTTCTGGAAGCATTAGTGTCAAGTAAATGATACAGAGTATGCAATTGGCAACTCTGCAAGCTTGGTGCTGAGCTAATTAGAGGTCTGACATATTTAGCATTCACAGTAGTCACAGATAGCATTTATCCTCAGCACAGTTAGTAGTTCACAGCTTCTAGTAGGATGTTTTTTACCCCTGTGCTCTTTCATGCTAATTGATTTTCAATCACTCTGCTACAGTGTACTAGAGGGAAACATTAAGAATTTTTTTTATTCACAGTGATCACTGAGTGTGTGCTATAAGTAGAGAAGTTAAATAGCTTCTTGCTAATCACATAAGCTGACTTCTATGCAAGCAGTGAAGCAATATATATTCACTATTTAACATTGTATGATGCCAAAGTCCAGCAATGCCCACACACCTCGAACCTGCTTATATTTTTCCATAACGAAATTATATCTGTCCCTCAAAATTCTGTAAATCTTGTCTTAAAGATGACTCCAGACACAGCAGCTCCCGAAGCTCACTTTCCATCCTGCCTCACGTTCCTAGAGTATAATGTTGTTTTACATCTATGTTGAAGCCTATTTCCTACTGTACCTCAGTGTACTTTGCTTTTCTGTTTCTGCTTCTGTCTCTCAGATTTCTCAATTTTTACTTTATACCACTTCTCTTTTTTTAACCCTCCAAAGCTTCACCCAACTTCTATTCTTAGTGATCATTTCTATGTGTTTCTTGATGAACTTGGAGAATTAAATTATTAAATCAGCTACCTATTGAAGTTTTCCACAGCTTCAAAACTGACACTTCAGTTTCAGACAGATGTCTGAATAGCATAAAGAAACTAGTGATCAAAACCAAAAAGCATTATGTTCTCCTCAACTGGCATTTCTTCTCACTGCATAACTACAGTTGATAACTGCTTTCTTTATGAGTTCTCCTAGGTGAAGTCTTCAGAGCCACATTCAATGTCCTTCTTATCTTTCTAATGTTGCTCACTTGACGCCTCCACAGTCACCCTGTTCCTTAACATTGAACTGGCTATATTATTCTCAACAGCTACTGGATTACCAAATGTCTGCAGAGAGGACAGATGAGTACTACAATGAAGGAAGACTTGAAAACCTAACTTCATCACCCAACGCCACTTGTAATGTTATTTAATAGTCTCTGCCCCATGTTTTTATTACAATAAGTCAGAGATTCAAAATCCTGTTTTATAGATTTTTAGTGTGAATTCATATATAGAAAGTGCTTAGAAGAGTTCTGATTCCCCAAGACTCAATCAATAATAGTGATTTTTCCCCTGACTTTCTTGTACACAAACTCTTCCCTTTTACAAGACATAATGTTCTCTTAAAAATTAATGGACAGATTTCTGAGCTTATTTTCCATTCTATTATGGAATACCTTCCATAGCTGATAGCTCTCTGCAGTTGACTAGGATATGTTTCTCTGTCTGTCTTTTCGTACTGTATGAGAGATTTCTTATTTGGTACTGTTCTTATTTGCTTGCTTTCCATTTGTCAGATCAATTTTAATTCTTTGGCTATATTTTCAGCTTTTACAGTGCAAGGACCATATCTGATGCCTATTCTGTTTCTCCTTCACAACCTCTAGAACAATGTGGTTCACAATATGCTCCTATAAACATTGCCCATTGAGTTATGACACATTTCACTTGCTTGATCTAACACACCACACAGGTATATATGAAGAAAAATAAACTCAAAAATAAATATCTCTGTACTGCTTGCCCTTTGAAGAATTTAAGAGAAGTTGGTGTCTGCTTCATATATTTTTATTGAGAAGATCAAGTTATACAAACTCAATCACAGTAATAACCTAGTCATTTTCCTCACTGCAAACACTCACTAAAGTAGACGGCTGCTATGCTATATTTAAGACAAAGGAAAAACAATCAAAATGTCTATTATATCAGGGAAACAATGAAATCTACATGTTGCTTATGAAGTGTGTTACTTAGTTACATAAAAGCTGCAAGTCTTAAAGGGAAGTGAAATTCCATGTCTTTGAGAACGAAATAAAAAACAAGAGAAATATATTTAAAAAAATCAAATGATGCATAGTAGAACATAACTCTACATTCTTGTAACATTTGCATTGTTTTTTAAGGGCTGGGTTGGAATGACAAAATAAGAAGCATTACTAGTGAACTTTCCGCAAAGCACTGCACAGCATAATTTCATGAAAACTGTGAATCCAGGGTAGCACAGACATCCCAGAGCATGCCCTCCAAGATTAGATAGCTAGGCAAGTTTGTTACTACAAAAGCAACTGTTAAGTATTTCTATTCTTTAATATTCTCAAATATGTGATTTTCACAGTTGAAAATAGCCTAAATCAGTCTATAAAATGATTATAATTACGTACAATTTATTGATAAATTGTAAGCATGTAAAATGTGTTTATACTGTCACATTCACATTCAAATGATATTTCTTTGAGGTTTTAAGTAGCATTCTCATATGTTGTCCCAGTGCTATCCTATGCAATACAGGAGAATGCAGAGCTCATTTTTATGCTATTCCCTCTATAAAGAATGGATGCAGGGTCACCTCAACTCTCAATTTGTTTTACCATTCAGGAAAAATACAGGTATGTAATAAAAGGTTAACAAGCTCACTGTCCTGAAGTCCTCTAACCTAGAGATTAAAATGAGAAGTAGGAGGTTATAAATGTATGGGTTGTGGCAAGCCATGAGAACTGTTGTTCCTCTCAGATGAAAGCTTCAAAGCCAGACTTATTTCTCTCAAAAGCTCTACTCATAAAGGACAGATAGACCCCTGGGATATTCTCCACATCTGCTCCTTTTTTTTCAAAGTTGATGGTGGCATGATGACTGGTACCTAGTGTTCTGGTCCTTCAGTCTTGGCTTAGAAGAGAATTAATGGGCTCCAAAGGGAGCTGCCTCCAGGATTCCAGTGATGACCCCTGTGTTGTGAAGACAAACAAGCTTTGAAAAAAGAAATGTGGAATACTTAGAATTCCACATCTCATAATAGCTGGAATTCAGAAGAATGAGTCATTTGTGTTTTACTTTTAATGTTCTATTCTAGAGAAAAATAGTTTGTATTTTTTGAGTAATGACTTATAAGGACTCTCGCAAAATTAACTTTATTTTTATGATGTGCCAATTACTCTACATGCTTTGTGTGACTTGATCAGTTAAGTGATACAAAGGGATCCCTATCCTTAATCTGAAGCTCAGTAGGTAAGTCACTGGCCTGAAGCAGAATAGACACAGAAGCGCCAAGATCCTTGATATTAAGACTGGAACAAGCAAGAGCAGTGTCTCCAAGAAATACAATTTATAATTTCTAAAAGGAAACTAGAGTGAAATCCAGAGACTAGTATGATTTTCAAACATAAAAGTTAAAACAATATACCAAGCAATATATTTTATTCTGAAAAAGGCAAATGATCCAAAAACAAGTTGCAGAAATGGGAACTGGAGAGTGTCAATTTTCTCCTTTCATGTATGAGAAATGCATTCCTAAAGAAGTTGAATTTACTCGATGACCCAGTGTAGGGGAACGATAGGGCGCTGAGGAGGGGATGGGTGGGTGGGGAAGCACCCTCACAGAAGCAGGGGGAGGGGAAGAGGATAGGGGGCTTGTGGAGGGGAAACATGGAATGGGGGACAACATTTGAAATGTAAAAAATCATAACCAATAAAAAAAGAAGTTGAATTTACCCAGGGTCATATTAGTTAATAAAGGCAGGTATTAAAATTCCTGACCCAGACAAGTGACCATACTTCTACACCATAATTCAGAATGTTAAGTCTTTTACTTTTTTAGACTAATCCTTTGAAGTTAATTATTGAATTATTAACAACCATCCACCCTAGGTAGCCTGAGGAGAATATTGAAGAATTTATAAGAATCACTTGCTACTACCAGATCTATAACTCTGTGAATGTGCAAGCAGATGCAATGCAAGAGGAAAGCTTTTACGGATTTCAGTTTTTCTGTTTTCATGTTTGTGTGTTCATTTGCTTATAAGGTGGATTAAGATGGTCCAGGCTGGCCTCAAACTCACTATGAATCTGAGGATGACTTTCTGTGTCCTAGGATCATGGGTTTATCTGATGCTGAGGTTGCAAACCAGAGCTTTCCTCATGCTAAGCAAATAGCCTACCAACTGAACTACATCTTCAGCTTCTTGAGCTCCTAAATTTTGTATTATATTGGAACAACAATAGTTCTGTCAAAATCAAGTTTCCTTAGCTAGCTTGTGGCTTAGTCTCAAGACAAATAGAATAGACACCACGACTGATGCTATCCTCTGGACCTAGGTGATAACTGAGCTAAAGAATACTCAGCTGGCTTCTTGCTCAACAACATGGCTGCTACAGAAGATGGATGGGTACATTGTATTCTGAAATGAAAATGTGTGTATGAGACACACAATTGCAGCTGGAGCATAACAAAGTTAAAAGCAAAGGCAGGGTCGATAAGAACTCCTTGCCCTTGAGAAATAATCTTAGGCTTGATTCTGCAGATAGCAGTCAGGAAGAGAAGGCAAACAGTAAATAGAAGACAGAGAAAGACCAAGAAGCATATATGCATATATTCATATATTCACCATGTGACAACACAGTTTTGTGCCTGAGACTAAGATATTAGAGTTGCTTAGACATCAAAGTTCTGGGATGAAAATATTGTTATCATTATATCTGTCATGGTCCCAGATGTTGGTGTGAAATGATGGAAACAACTTTTAGAGGGCTGTAAGACTTGTGATCATAAGTTTGGTCATTAGGCTCATACCCCTTTAATAAATTAATTTAATTAATTAAGTAATCAATTAATTAAAAGGGCATGAGCCCAATTAATTAATTAATTAACATCCCAAGTGCTGTAAATAACCCCTTCTCCTGGTCTCCCCTCATTGTGACCCACCCTTTCCCCATCCCTATCTTCTTCTCCCATGAGAGGTTGGGATTCCCCTTGCCTCTTCTCTGAGAGGGAGAAATGCCCCCGATATCACCTCCCCAGCCCATCCCCCCACCTTTGCATGCATATATCAAGTCTCTTGTCAGTTTAGGCACATCCTCTCCCACTGAGGTCAAACAAAGCATTACTATTGGGGAATGGATAACTCAGGCAGGGTAAAGCTTAAGGAAGAGTCTCTGCTCCATTTGTTGGAGGACTCACAGGGAAATTGAGCTGCACATCTGCTATATGTGTACCAGGCAGCCTCGTTCCAGGCCTATATTCTTTTTTTTTCTTTTTTCGAGACAGGGTTTCTCTGTGTAGCTCTGGCTGTCCTGGAACTTACTCTGTAGACCAGGCTGGCCTCGAACTCAGAAATCCACCTGCCTCTGCCTCCCAAGTGCTGGGATTAAAGGTGAGGGCCACCATGCCCTGCTCAGGCTTATATTCTTAAAGGGAAAATTGTGACAGTGGCCCCTTCCTCTCTGCCTTTGCTTCTTTGCTGCCATGTACTTCCAGCTCTCACTTCCTGCTCAGTCACAGGCCCACAGCAATTGAAACAAGCAAGGATGGACTGGAACCACTAAAATTATGAACCTAAATAACTATTTTGTATTTACGCTTAGATTGATTATCTTAGTTTGTCACAGGTGCAGAAACACAGCTAAGTAGCTACCATAACAAACCTCTGCCTCTATCCATATGATACTAGAGTTAGGTCTGTTTCAATCAACATTTCATTAATAAAATAGAAGTTTAAAGGGGTTCTGATTATTTTGTTCCTCTCAAGAGTATGAAAATCAATTGTAAAAATCTGTTTTATTAGATACGAAATTGAGTCTTCAAATATATTCAAATGAACTAATAACTATACTTTTATCTATAAAAATGTAAAGTATCTGAATAAGCCATTCATGAAGTTCCTTGATGAAAAAAGAATGTCAAATTGGTATATTTCTCATCCAAGAAACTACAACAACAACAATAAAATCCTTTTAAATTAACTTTTCCTTGATATCTTCACTCAGTCATTTCATTAACAAGAGTTTATTGGAAAATAAATGGGTGTGAAAAACAAGCTTTGAAGTTGATCAGTGATGCTATGCAAATCTCAGATGATCCTTCCCTCTTAATCCAAGTGAGAGCAGAAAGGAACAAGCAACTACTCTAGAAGATCCTGAAAATAAATGGGACTGCAACTGGCAGTCAAGTGAACACAAAAGAAGGCACGAGCCTACTGTGCCAGAGTTTGGTCGCATCCAAGAAATCAAAGAAGTGATTCTCACAGAAGAAATGTACATATATATGATGTGGTATATAATAGGAAAATATTTTTTGGAAAAAAGAACACATAAATGAGTTCCTGTGGCAGCAATGAACATAAGAATAACCAAAAATACAAAGCAAGTCTTGAAAAGAAAGACAGTAACTAAGATGGGTGGTTGGGGCCTAGAGAGATGGGTTTGTATGATAAGAACTTCAAGTCCCCGAAGAAAGAAATCAAAGAAGGTCTCAGAAGATGGAAAGATTCTCCCATGCAAATGGATGGACCTAGAAAATATCATCTTGAGTGAGGTAACCCAATCACAAAAGAACACACATGGTATGGACTCACTGATAAGTCTATATTATCCCAAACACTCAGAATACTCAAGATACAATTCACAGACCACGTGAAGCTCAAGAAGGAATACCAAAGTAAGGGTCCTTTGGTCCTTCTTAGAAGGGAGAACAAAATACTCATGGAACAAAATATGGAGACAAAGTGTAGAGCAGAGACTGAAGGAATGACCATTCAGAAATTGCTCCTCCTGGGGATCCATCCCATATACAGTCACCAAACTTAGACACTATTGTGGATGCCAAGAAGAGCATGCTGACAGGAGCCTGATATAGCTATCTCCTGAGAGGCTCTGCCAGAACCTGCCGTATACAGAAGCGAATGCTTTCAGTCAACTGCTGGACTCAATTCAGGGTCCCCATTGGAGGAGTTAAAGAAAGGACCAAAGGAGCTGAAGGAGTTTGCAACCCCATTGGAAGAACAATATCAACCAATCAGAGCTGCCAGGGTCTAAACCAGCAACCAAGGAGTACACATGGAGGGACTCATACCTGCAGCCATATATGTAGCAGAGGATGGTCATATTGGGTATCAATAAGAGAAGAGGCCCTTGGTCCCATGAAGGCTCAATGCCCCAGTGTAGGGGAATGTGAGGGCAAGGAGGCAGGAGTAGGTGTGTGGGTGTGGGTATACCATCATAGAAGCAGAGGAAGGGGGATGGCATAGGGAGTTTCTGGGTGGGTGGTAATCAGGAAAGAGGATAACATTTGAAATGTAAATAAATAAAATATCCAAGAAAAAAAAACAGTTTGTAATAGCCATTGGGGGTCACCTTCTATTTACTTGCCTTGAGGGACTAATTGAAGGTCGATATGGAAAATAAATCTCTTGCTTTTGCATTGGAAAAAAAGAGAACCACTGATTGAGTTAAGAACACTCCAAATGGCTGGGCAGTGGTGGTGCACGCCTTTAATCCCAGCACTTGGGAGGTAGAGGCAGGTGGATTCCTGAGTTCGAGGCCACCCTGGCCTACAGAGTGAGTTCCAGGTCAGCCAGGGCTACACAGAGAAACCCTGTCTGGAAAAACCAAAAAAACAAAACAAAACAACAAAAAAAAAAATTCCACTCCAATTGAGAAATTGATGTAAGGGATTTTATTTCTTCATTTAAATGAGAGATATATGAATGCATTTAAACGTGGAAATCATCAGGAAGCTAAAAATTTTTAGTTAGGTTTTCACCCTGCAGCTATAGAATGGTATATCCACTTATGGGAGGAGAAAAAAATCTTATTAAATATCAGTTGTGCTCATCAGTGTTGAAAGAGACTGTAACAATCTTGTATCTTGAAGTTAAGCTTCCAAGGTAGTTTTAATCACATCTCTTTACAAATTTTCATTAGCTAATATACTTACAGATTTGAATTACATTCTAGAGTATATTAAGTTATGTTTGCTGAAATAAAAGCGCTCACTGATTATTCTTTCATAAAGTGGCATGTGCTGTTTGCAATAGAATGGAGATGTTGTTTTTGAATTATGTCTTGAACTCCGGATGTTCCAAACTCCAAATCTCCTCAGACTTTGGAGCATCAGTTTTGTTAAATCAGGATTCATAACTACACAAGAACAACATACCAGGAGAACAATTCACACCTTTAAAATATTTGGGTTCATTAAGCATAAAAAGGAAACATTGATCAAGCTAAGTGATAGATACATATATCTTTAGAAAAAGTAGCACTCCAAAAACTTTTGCAATGATCTGACTAAATTATATTTTCTATGTAAATATTGTTTTAATACTTAAACACAATAATGTAGCTTACTATGTAAAATATTTCTTACAATACTAAGTTAAACTAATACCAAGTATAATTAATTGCCTTTTATATCAATGGATTCTGGATCTAGGAATTCAAATAAGCATGAACAAAAGATATTAGGAAAAAAATTATATCTATAGTGTACAATTCAATTTTTTCTTGTCATCATTTCCTAAGTAATTCAATAACAACTATTTATATACCATATACCCTGTATCTTTTTAAATATACTGTATAAAATGTAAGTGTGACTTGAAGTATATGGAAGAATGTGAGTATTTTCCACACATACTTCACCAGTATATATATATATATATATATATATATATATATATATATATATATACATATATAAATCTGTAAGTTTTACTATATGGGAGGGATCCTGAAACCAATCTCCCACAGGCAAATGATGTTATATAGTTGATAATTAATATAAAAGAATGGAACAAGATGGAAAATTGTCTTTGTTTTCAATTGGTGTCCTAAACACACATCAAAATTCTTTTTAATAACTTAATAATGTTAATTAATAATGTTAATTTAAACTTAATCAATTAGGTAAGGGTATTCCTGCATTTTATATGCCAATAATGCTAGTTCCATTTTATCTACCTCCCAGAAGCCACTGTGCCAGGCAGAGATGACAAATATTTCTTGCCCAGTGAGTTTATAGAATGACAGACTCTATTTGCAATGTTATAGGGATGTGGATAATTTAATGCAAGTCTAGAGGAAATAAAAAACACTTTAGTCAGCCTGAGGAAACCAAAACTCTAAATATCAAAGTGAACTGAATACTTATAAGGTGTGTCATTTAATACATAATATTTAAGACCTAGTTCCTTGAGAGAAGGACTACTATGCTATCCAGTGACAATTAGCATGGAGGTTTAACAGAGGGAAATGTTTAACCACTGGTAGACTTCTGCCTACTTAATTCAGTTTTATGTGGTGTTGGATAAGAAAAGTAGGAAGTAAGGAACCATAGAAAGGACTGTATATGTAGGCAGGAAGATGATGATGATTGATCATGCATGTTATGCAAATACCTTTATGTTCTTCAAGTGATAGGGACTCATTGAATCTGTGATTTTTTTTTAACTTTTATATTGACTATTTAAATTACAGCATAGTTGCCAACAAGTATAGAAAAATAAAACAGAAATAATGATAGGCCTTCCATTTTCTCTTGTAGTTAGGTTCTTAGAAAAACTACATTCCAGCATCTAATCAGGATAAAGGTACAGTGAGGATCAAGAGCCATCTTCACAGAGATCTGTGTTGTCCACTTTTAGCCACAAGTACTCAAGGTTAACAGGCAGCAACTCAACACGTATTTATATGTTTATTGCTTTCCCAAGACTGGGTTGAATTCAAAGCACAGGGGATTTTTATTCAGTCTGAAATTGTTCATTTATGTAATTATACCATTTGTAAATACAGACTTTTGTTATCCCTATCTGATATTTATGCCACATATTTCCTCATCTTGCTATTTCTACTAGAAATAAATTTAATAATTATGTCAACTAGAACTTGAAAAAATGACAGAAATCTTCCAAACTCTTTTCATTAAGTATGATTATTATGTGGTTTTAAGTGACCCTACAATTTTTGTCATGATATTGATGTGCCTTCTTTTCATTTAGTTGTTATTTATTTTGTTTTTCATAGTATCTAATCTATGGGTTATTCGAAAGTAAATTTATTGACTTAAAATGGTTTTATTTTCAGTTTGCCTTTTTACTGGTTTTGTATGATCCACTTGGTCAAAGAAAAGACATAATTTCAATCATTTTAAATTAGCTAAAGGGATGGGGATGACTCTAACTGAGACTCCTAGCAGTGGGATATGTGAAGCCTGATGTGGCCACTCTCTATAGCTAGGCAGGACTCCCAGGGATTAAGGGAGGGATTAAGAGGGATTAAGAACAGCAATCACCTACAATACCTTTGACTAAAAATGTGTCCTGCCTACAAAATGCTTAGGGACAGTGATGGAGCAGAGACTAAAGGAATGGCCAACCGATGCTTGGCCAAAATTGAGACCCATGCCAGGGCAAGAACCGAACCCTGACACTACTAATGATACTCTGTAATGCTGGTAGATGGGAGCCTAGCATAACTGTCTTTTAAGAGGCTCCACCTAGCCTCTGATAGAAACAGATGAAGAGACTCACAGCCAAACATTAGATGGAGCTTAGGGAGTCTTATGGAAACATTGAGGGAAACATTGAGGAACCGGAAGTAGGCAGGGACACAAGAAAATCAACAGAATGAACTTACCTGAACCCTTGTGGTACCCCAAGACTGAGCCATCAACCAAAAAGTATATATGGGCAGGACACAGAGTGCCTATATATATATACCCGATGTATAACTTGGTCTTCATGCAGGTCTCCAACAACTGAAGTAGGTGTTGTCCCTGTCTCTGTTGTCTGCCTATGGACCCTGTTCCCCTAACTGGCCCACCTGTCTGGTCTCAGTGGGAGAGGATGCACCTAATCCTGCAGTGACTTGATGTTCCAGGATAGGTTGATACCCAGGGTGGGGAGGCTCCCCATTATGAGGGGAGAAGTAGATAGGGGAAGGGGTTGGGTGTGCAAAAAGCAGTGGGACTGAGATTGGAATGTAAAGTTAATAAATAAGTTAATGAAAAATATTAGCTAAAGGGGAGTGAAGGGACATGTACATATGAATGTAGGTTTAGGTATCACAAGGCAATAGACATTTTGAATTATGTTTCATTGACAACTTTAAAATATGTAAAACATTTCTGGGGTAGGGGACTATGAAAGGTTGATTATTTTACTTGAGAATGATTATTTGTACATCATTGTTGGTTTAGTTTCTGTTATCTTAATTATTATTGATAAAGGGTTGATAAAGGGGTGGAGGAAGGGAAGAACCAGGGTAGAGACAGCCTAGAATTGAGTTGTATGTGGTCAGAATCAGCTTTCTGAAAGATCCCCAGTCCAACGATGTTATGAAATAAGCAACTAGACTCCCAGGTACAAATCAGATTAGAATTCCAAACACAGTATAAATTAAAGTCAAGATAATATACTTGTTCATCATAACTGAGAAGAAGTTTTGGATACATGACAGGAGACATGGGTAAGATAAAAACACCTCCAATAAATAAAAGACACAAAGTACAGATTCAAATCAGTTTAATAGTCAATAGAACATGAGAAGAAAGAATAATCCACTGACAGAGGCCATAGTAATCCTGCAAGGAGATTATCTAGGAAATATAAGCATGAGAAAAACACAAAGCTAATAAAATGGTACTAATAGCCCCAATTTTAGGTCAAAAGAAGAGAAATTGTGACCAGAGCATGACAACAATTTTGAGGGGGGGAGGGATGCAAATTAGAAAGAGAATTCAACTTAATTTCCAAAGCTAGACGATGAAGGGCTTAATGCACACCATATACTGAACCGGAAGACGAGCTTTTGATTGCCTTATGGCTTTGTAAGTGTGATTAGGTCACTGCAGTACAGTGTGGCCAGTTCTGGAGTAGGTGCTGCTCAATAGGCAACTACACCACATAAAAGGCACAGACAGATATGGAGACATGTTCCAAGGGATGATATGATTCAAGCTGAAGTATCACAGATAATAAACACTCTCCAATACCTCTTGGGCATATACGCAAAGGACTCTCTGTCTTAATATAGAGACATATGATAACACATGGTCATTGTAGCCAAAAAAATTAGACACAGCCTAGATGTCTGTCAACAATGGAAGGGATAAAGAACTTGGTGTATTTACACAATGGAAGATTAGTCAGCCGTTTAAAAAGAAGAAAAACAGAAATCTGTAACTAAATGGATACAGATAGAAAACTTCATCCTGTGTGAAGTAACATAGACCCAAAGACAGATATGCTACATATTCACTTATATGTGGATCATAGCTGTTAAATTCTTTGATAACCAGGCTACAATCTGTATAACCACAGAGCTTAGGGAAAGAGTAATGGCCTGGGGGATGGAGGATGTATCTACATAGTGAAGGCAAGTAAAATGGGTAGTTATAGATGGATGCTGATGATGGCATCTGGGGGATTCAAACAATAAAATTCACAGTGGTGTGGAGAGAAGAGCATTTTTAAGGGAGACAACAAAAATAGGGACATTTAAAGCTAGGGGCCATTTGAGGGGTCATATGGAATCCTAATACAGTACAAGTTTTGAATTAAACAAACCATACTTATGGGCAGGGGTCATAACCAACAGTAGACTGCTAACACAAAATGAACTCAGTGGTAATTTCAGAAAATTTTGTCTCATAATGATTTGTCTAGGCTGTAATTCCCCCACCAAAGGTCTTTTGCATATATATGGTGGTTTCTGGTTTTGTATTCTTATGGGATTTCTGAGTGTGCTAATGTGTGTGTCTCTGGAGGTATATGTGTTTCTTGTGCTTTTACTTTGGTGTTGTTTGTTTTATTTTCCTATTCCTGTTTGTTAGTTTTTATATCATCATCATTATCATCATCATCATCATCATGGAGAGAAAGAAGAGGTATGTATTTGCATGGGTGAGAAATTGAGGAGGCACTGGGAGGAGCTGGAGAGAGGAAACCATAATGAAAACATAATGCACAAGAACATCTGTTTTATACATATGTGTGTGTGTGTGTGTGTGTGTGTGTGTGTGTGTATGTGTGTGTGTAATGAAAAGCAGAAGAGAATTTTGACTAAAGAGGAGACTCTCTGTCCAGTTAACTTGTATATGAGTCACTCCAGGAGCGCAAATGCTGAAGTTCTGTAGCTTGTCAGTCATTCAAGGATGTGTGCTTTTGTAATGCAGCTGCCTTTTTGCCACCTGGGCTCCTATCACTAACTTCTCATCCATGATACTGTCAGTAACTTTAATAAATGCATTGATTCACGCATATGCAAAGACCAAAAGCAAAACAAACAACAAAAAGCCCTATTGTGAGGAAGAAGAGACCAAGGAAAAGTACATTACGCAAAATAAATTGCCCAAGTAGGGGGAAATAAATAGAATGAAGACAAAGGTGATGATACCTACTAACAGAAGCAAAATGGCAAAGTCATTGACTCAGCCACTTATGCCGTCAATAGTGATGTCTAATAACAGACAGTTCTGTGGATTGATACGGACTGAAGCTGGATTACAGTGAGTTGAAGCATGGTTTGAGGAATATGAAGCCAAGGTGATTTGGAGAGGAATGCTTTTCAATGAGTCTAGGTTGTATAGAAGAAAACGAAGGTCCAAAAGGTAACCCATGATAACTTTTGAAATGGTAAAACTCAGAAGAGTTTTCATTTTGTGGTCATAAACAAAAAACAAAAACAAAACAAAACAACAACAAAAACTAACAAACAAAACTTAAGGCATTATAAGTAAGGAGGATAAAAAAAGATCCAGAAAATTTACAAAGATTTAAAATATATCTTGCCAGCCATACCACAAATGTTTATAGAATCTCTATTCTGTTTTTTGAGAACATCATTCCAAGATAGATAGTCAAGCTCTCTTAGTAGTGTTAGCACATGTTTTAAATGAACAAGAAAAATAACAGAAAACCAATTCAAACTCAGATACTTGTGTCCTCGGTATTTCGACTCTGAGGTCAGCATAAAAGCCATGAAAGCTTAAGAATGAATTCTGCTTTGTCACATTTGAATAGGCAATGTCACATTTCAAAGTATGCATTTGATGTTAGGATTTATTTTGTTTTCTTCAAGAGGGCTGACTTAATAAAAAACACGATGTATTGCAAGAACATTAGTATGGAGCAGATGTGTCAAGCTTATTTCATGTGTTATATTACAAACTCTAAATGTCTACCAAGTCTGCAGGATATGAAAACATGGTGCAAGAGAAGTAAAATACTGACAGATGCTTTAACACTTGCTTCAAAGTCTATTACATTTTTTTCAGAGACAGAAAACTAGCCAAGTAAAAATTATGGGAGTGTGCAGGAGAATTTTCTGAAGATAATGACCTCACATTTTTTTCAACACAATTTTGAGTTGACAATTCTTAATATAACAAACTAGCTAAATAATCCGATACTTTCTCCTACATGCCCCACTTATTGGTCTGATATTCGTGATCACATAGTAAGAGACTGCTGATATGGAAGGCAGTCTATGATTGAAAAACTGCACATTCATCTACACTGTCAGATATTTGATTTGTGCCTGATTATTCTTAAATTATGTCCCATAACTGTATCAAAGATTCCTTAGTACAGTGCTATAAAATACAGAAGCTATTCAAATATCTGATGATACTTATAAAATATTCACACTAAGAACATTGTTTGAAACAACTACTGGTAATTTCTCCATCTCTTTCTAAGAGGTTAAGTGATTACTTTTTCCCTTTGATATATGAACTGGAAAAAATTCAAGGTTGGAAACGTAAGATTATACCACTGCATATAGTGAACATTTTTAAAGCAACATATCCATAACTTGCTTGAGTGATAGGTGATCACATGGAAAAAATTGAGGTAAGAGCTATAGACAACTGCAAATATTTCCTATTTCATCTCTATGACAAGGTTTTAAAATATTTTAATATTTTACATTATTTTATATTTTTTACTTGTATGTGTGCAGTGAAAGGGAAGAAAGGAGAAAGAGAAAAAGAGGGAAGAGGAGTAGGGAGGGGAGAAAGAATGTGTATGTGTACTTAGAGAGAGAGAGAGAGAGAGAGAGAGAGAGAGAGAGAGAGGAATAGAGAAGGGGAAAGAATGTGTATGTGCACTTGTGTACTACATGTGCCCATGGAGGACAGAAGAAGCTGATTAAAAACCAAAGGACTGGAGTTATAAGCTTTTGTGACATGCTTGCCATACGTGCTGAGAAGGCAAAGTCCAATTCTGTGCAAAAGCATTAAGCTCTTGTGACCACCGAGGCATCTCTCTAGGTCCTCTTCATTATGTTTTAATTTAAATAGGAATATGTAAAGATTTCTATATTTTACACCCTGTTAGATTTTCCAGAAAATCTAATATCATATTAAATATGATATTATATTAGTTACCACATCCAGATGTTCAATAAGTATTAAAAATACCCATGGAAGGAGTTGCAGAGATAAACTATGGAGCAGAGACTGAAGGAAGGACAATCCAGAGACTGCTCCACCTGGGAATCCTTCCCTTATTCAATCACCAAACTCAGACACTATTGTGGATGTCAGCAAGTGCTGGCTGACAGGAACTTGATATAGCTGTCTCCTGAGAGGGTCTGACAGTGCCCCACTAATACAGAAGTGGATGCTCACAGCCATGCATTGGACTGAGCACAAAGTCCCTAATGGAGGAGGTAGAGAAAGGACCCAAGGAGCTAAAGGGTTTGCAGCCCCTTAGGACAAGCAACAATACGAACTAACTAGTACCCTCAAAGCTCCCAGGGACTAAACCACCAACCAAAAAGTACACATGGCAGGACTCATGCCTCCAGCTACATAATATGTAGCAGAGCATGTCCTAATCCACCATCAATGGGAGGAAAGGCCCTTGGTCCTGTGAAGGCTCTATGCATCAGTGTAGGGGAATGCTAGGGCCAGGAAGAAGCAGAGGGTGGGTTGGTGAGCAGGGGAAGGGAGGAGGGAACAGGGTTGGTTTTTTTTCCCCCCTTGGAGAGGAATCCAGGAAAGGAGATATCATTTGAAATGTAAATAAAGAAAATATCTAATAAAAAAATTTTACATTATAATATAAAAAAGTATTAAAAACTACATTTATTTTTTTTCTGTGTGCACATGTACATGCATGCTTGTATCATGCTATGGGTGTCATCAGAGGATCACCTGCAGAAGGAGTCGGTTCTCTCCTTCTATCATGTGCCTTCTGCAGACCTTCAGACATGGTACCAAGGAGACTTCTAACTCAGTGGTTCTCAGTCTTCCTAATGCTGAGTCCTATAATACAGTTTCTCATGATGTGGTGACCCACAACCATAAAATTACTTTTGTTGCTGTGTCAGAATGGTAATTTTGCTACTGTTATGAATTGTAATGAATACCCGTGTTTTTGGATGGTTTATGGTGGTCATGACCCACAGGCTGTGAAACATGTTGTTATGTTCTATGTTGTTATGTTGATAAGTCTTCATGTATGTTGCTGATAATCTACAGAAAGCAGGCTCCTGAGAGGAATTCTCTAACACACATATAGAAACCTTATTTCAGGGCAATATTAATTATTGTATCAGAGTCTGCAGGTTGTTAACTATTCAGCCTTGAATCTAGACACTCTAGTTTCTTTCTCTTTTTACATTCATAGTTGTTATTAAAAACCATGAAAAATATGTAATTAAGACAGGCAAAGATATTTTTGAAAATCTACTGATTTTGTAGGAATACAAAATGTGAATCTATAGTGATCATTTTATGATAATGCTTTCTTAGGATTCTAAAATCCACATTGCTTTGAAAATACCATTTATAACTCTCCTGGCATAGGTTTTATGTTTGTTATTGTATTTTCTCCAGAATTTTGTTTCTATTGATTTTTTTTTGCATTAACACAATAAAAACAGGTGGCAGTGATTTTCTTCATATTTGTTTCCCTTTGAAATAACTTTAAAGTAAAGAATCTATAACAATGCTTCCTGTTGCCATTCGACGTTCACCAGTCCTATCCAGGTCTATATATCAAGAACAGTCAGTAAAATAAGGGTCCTGTATATAGTATCAGTTTTATTTTGTTACCTCATATAAAACTGTTGTGTTTCCATGTAGAAGAGGCCCATAGCAAATGTAGGAATGTCCGACAACCCAGCCTAAATCAGAAGCTGCCCACCATACCTAAAAAAGTAAAAACGATAATAAAACATATGTCCTAGTCATAGAAATACCATGCCCTGGGCTGGAGAGATGGCTCAGTGGTTAAGAGCACCAACTGCTCTTCTGAAGGTCGTGAGTTCAAATCCCAGCAACCACATGATGGCTCACAACCATCTGTAATGAGATCTATGCTCTCTTCTGGGGTGTCTGAAGATAGCTACAGTGTACTTACATATATAATAAATAAATTTAAAAAAAAAAAAAAAGAAATACCATGCCCTATAAATGTAAATTCATAGTTACCTCTCCAGGTTTGAGTCCATATATGGAAGACATTGTCCAGTTCAACATGACCGCATATCCTCCAGTGGGTCTAACCACACCCTTAAAGAGAAGGGATAATGAAGTTAACATGTTAAAAGATTCACTGTCTTCAAACAATCTTTCATAAAATGTATGGATTTAAATCATTCAATATTCTGTAAGCTACAAATTACATTGACTCATACATAATTGTAGTTAAATTGCTATTTCTTTTAATTCTCTTTCTTTTTGTTACTCTGTGTTTTATTTATTTATTTATTTTATTAGATATTTCCTTTATTTACATGTCATATATCCAGACACTATTGTGGATGCCGGCAAATGCTGACTGACAGGAGCCTGATATAGCTATCTCCTGAGAGGCTCTGACAGTACCTGACTAATACAGATGTAGAGGCTCACAACCATCCATTGGACTGAGTACAAGGTCCCCAATGAAGGAGTTAGAGAAAGGACCCAAGGAGCTAAAGGGTTTGCAGCACCTTAGGACGAACAACAATATGAACTAACTAGTACCCTCAGAGCTCCCAGGGACTAAACCACCAACCAAAGAGTACACATCGGGGGACTCATGGCTCTAGCAGCATATGTAGCAGAGGATGGCATAGTTGGTCATCAATGGGAGGAGAGCCCCTTGGTTCTGTGAAGGTTCTTTTAATTCTCTAATAGAAACCCTAGAATGTATGTGTTTATCATTACTATTCATAGAAAAACATTACTATGTGACATTCTGAATTGTATATGAAAGCATTCAATTTCATCATCATATATAATACAATGTTAGTGGTAATACATAGTATCAATAATACATTTTCAAAGCATTAACAGAACAAAAGTTGAAACTACTCAAACTAAATACAAATTCAATTAAATTTAACAAGAGGCTAAATGAAGTTATCAGTTTAAAATATGGACCAAGGTAAGAACATCCATTCCCTATGATGATGACAATATGCTGCATAGAGGAAACAGACTTACATTCTAATTGAGACCTAATTACACCGCTAAGTGGGAATCACGCGGAACAATGTGGGAGCTGAGCAGCACTTTAATGAGGATTGCCAGAACTCTGAACAATGAATCCTGATGAGTTAGCCTTAAGGCTAACAGATGTGTTTTATGTTGCATTTGGGGCAAATCAAGGCATTACATTTTCACAAATCTGTTTCCAGTACCTTCCCTTAATACTGGAAACTATCCAAACTCAACAGAGAATATTTGAAATGTGGGCAAATGAGTTACCAAGATAAGAGTGAATGATAAATATAATTAGATCTGTTTTTTCACCATTGTAAATATTAGCGGACATTAGTGCCAAAAGACGTGGCTATTGAAATGAGCCAGCAATTGCGTACTGAGTAAAAACAATAATTTAAAATTCACATGCCCTTCAAAGCATCTCTTGAGTTGTTTTCTTAAAAACGTTGTACTATTCAATGGGATAAAAATGCCCTAATTAATGGACGCTCTCTTAGTTGTACACTTTTGATACCATTGTGCAATTTCAACACATATACATAATTCAGATGGAAAAAAAATAAATGAAACACACTGACTTTGCTGTACCTCTTATTGTTGTTCCCCACAGGTTCCACCAATAAAACGTAGGTGTCAAACTGTGGAGCACATTGTCTCTACCAACAATACCTAGTCTCTTGGCAAATATCAGGTGCAGCTTTATTGGCATTTGAGAACTATTTTCTATGTTGTATGATGCAATTAACATGCAGCTGGCTCTCCTGTTCACTTCAGGAATATTAGAAATTATAAGCTTCTTTCCAATAACCATTCAATACACACTTAGTCACCAAATCTAAATACCCTAGATGAACTGTATCCTATCATCATTTCCTAATTAATTTCAATTAAAATGTGTTGGTTTTTCTATGGTCTAGGAACTTAAAGTTTTGGGTATTAATAATTTTTCCTAAAAACCTTCCATTCTTTTGAATAGGAAATATCATATTGTTTCTTTTGTATACTATATTTTTTTCGTATACTGCAGTAGAAAACACTATTTAATGCCAGCAGGGATTTCAACTATGAGGTTTTAGAAGTTTCTTTTCACTATACCTGACACAACATTTTACTTTACTTTAATTTATTTGTAAAAAATGTTTTATGTGAGCAGTTTTCATATTTTGGAATTCTGGTTTTTTAATGGACATGTAAAACTACTTTAATTGTTACTCAAAATATGTGAGATAAAACCATTAGCCCTTATGTTACATTTGAAAAAATGGAGACAATTGCTTATGAAAAGAAGAGAAACAGAAGTGATCAGATTTTAAGCTCAACTTTCAGGAGAAATTCCAATAAGGTAGACCAAAGTGTCTGACTGGGATTCTTGAGCACAAAAGATTCATAAAGTATATTTCATTTTTCTTTGTCCTTTACCTGAAGAAGCATGAAGGCGTGGAACCCAGTACTTTACCTGATGTTCATGAAAGGATGTTCTTTAATTTGTTTTTTTTTCCTTGAATTTCATTCAGACAATATGTTATGATCATGTTTTACCCCTAACTCCTCCAAGTTCCTCCACCCCTTCTTCCCCATCCAGTTTATGTTTTCTCTCTGTCATTCAAATATTTAAATTGAAAACAAAACAGAAAAAAAACAAGAAACACACACACACTCAAACCCCATAAAAGCAAAAAAATCAAAATAAAGAAGCAAATTACTGAGACAAAAACCACAAGTGTCAAAACAAAGGAAAATGAAATAAAACATCTTTAAAAACACAATTGAGTTCATTTTGTGTTGCCCAACTACTTTTAGGCATGCAGCCTGCTCTGTAGTGTAGTTGATGAGCCCAGTTGACTTCATTGGAGAAAAATGAGTTTCCCTTGTCTGTAGATATCAATTGCACATGGCTTTTCAGTTAGGTTTGTAACCTGTGTGCATTTCCACTTCCCACTGCTGGGATCCCATCTGCTTTGAACCTGCATAGATCTTGTGCATACTGCTACAGTCTCTGTGAGTTCGTATGTGTATCAGTCCTTTGAGGTAAGGAAGGTGCTGTTTCCTTGGAGGCATCCACTATCTCTGCCTCTTAAAATCTTTCCATCCCCTTTCAACATAGATTGCTGAGCCTCGAGAGGATGGGTTTGATGAAGTTATCCTATTTAGCACTACGTACTCCTCCTTTTTTCTTACTCTTGGCATATTTCTCAATTGTGGGTCTCTGTGTTAATTGCCATCTACTGCAAGAAGTTCCTTTGTTAGGGATGGAGTGAGATACTCATCTACAGATATAGCAGCATGCTATTAGGAATCATATTACTATATTTCTTTAACAGTATAATAACATAAGGCTAGGCCCATGACATATCTAGTATCAAGTTCTTGGCCATATTAGCAGTGTTGAGTATGGGCTGCACGTCATGAAATAGGCCTTCAAAGAAATCAAAAATGTTTGGTAACTCTCAAAATCTTTGTTCTGCTATTGCATTAGTTTATCTTTTAGTAAGGGCGCTGTTTTAGGTCATAGAATTCATTTTTCCTCCAGTAGCATTCAGAGTACCTTCCAATACCATGCACACTAGACAGTAATGGTGAAGCTTCTAGTTAGACATGAAGTAGAATTCTCCATATGCAATGACACATGTAAGTGTTATCTTAGTGTTGTTGCATTGTATCAAGGAATTATTTATTAACATTAATAGACTAAAATTTTAGATGGTAAAATGTAATGTCTAGATATTATGAGGTGTATAGGCTTGGGCTATACAACTAAGTATTAATGCAATATTAAACCTAGAAGATAAATTTAAACTATGAAAATGTTTCTATTTCTGTATAAAATGACTACTTCTTGGCATACTTTTTGGCTTAAAAATTTATTGTAGAAATTAATCAATAGTTATGCCTATGCTACCCAAAGGAAAAAAGCTATAAGTCTTAGTCATTTAAATTATAAAAGTTAAATCAAGATCAGGTAAACTAATTAAACAATTCTATAACTCCTAAAGAAATAAAGGCAGTCATTAAAAGTAGCCCAAATAAAAGAAAATATAACAACAACCAGGGGCCAGATGGTTTTAGTGCAGAATTCTACCAGACTTTTAAAGTAGAGTTAATACCAATGCTCCTCAAACTATTCCACAAAATAGAAACAAAATAAATATTGCTAAACTTGCTCCACAAGGCCACAGCCACCTTAATAACTAAACCATACAAAGACTCAACCAAGAAAGAGAATTCTGACTGATTTCTCTTATGAACATTAATGCAAAATACTCAATAAAATATACACACACACCAAATCCAGGAACACATCAAAGACATCATCCATTTAGATGAAGAAGTGTTCAACCCAGGGATGCAGAGATGGTTCAAACTGTGAAAAGTCATCAACCTAATCCATCATATAAACAAACTGATAGAAAAAAATTGCATGTTGATAAAATCCAATATTCCTTCATGTTAAAGGTATTAGAGAAATCAAGGATACAAGGCACATACCTAAACATAATCAAAACAATATACAGCAAGTCAATAACCATCATCAAACTAAATGGAGAGGAACTTAAAGCAATTCCACTAAAATAAGGGACAAGACAAGGCTGCCCACTCTCTCCTTCTCTATTCAATATATTACTTGACATTCTAGCCAGAGCAATAAGACAACTAAAGAAGATCAAGAGGATATAAATTGGAAAGGAAGAATTCAAAGTATCACTTTGTATGGATTATATGATAGTATATACATACACAACCCCAAAAATTCTACCAAAGGTGAAAGTAAAGTAAAAGTTAAGTAAAGTAGCTGGATACAAAATTAACTGAAAGTAATTAGTAGCCCTCCTTTATACAAAGGATAAATGGACTGAGAAATAAATTAGGGAAACAACACCCTTTACAATAGCCATGAATAGTATAAATAAATATAAAATATTATAAAATATCTTGGTATAACTATAACCAAGCAGATGAAAGATCTGTGTGACAAGAACTTCAAGTCACTGAAGAAAGAAAGTGAAGAAGACATCAGAAGTTGGAAAGCTCTCTCATGATCATAGATAGATAGGAATAACAAAGTGAAAATGGCCATCTTACCAAAAGCAATCTACAGATTCAATGTAATTGCTTGAAAGAGCAATTCATATGGAAACACAAAAAATGGAGCCAGGCAAAACAATACTGAACAATAAAAGAATTTTGGGAGGAATCATCAAGCTCTGATCTCAAGCTGTACTACAGAGCAATAGTTACAAAAACTGTAGGGTATTGGTACAGAAACAGACACATTGATCGATGGAATCTAATTGAAGATCCAGAAATAATCCAGCACACCTATGGACATTTAATTTGGGATAAAGAATCCAAAAGTATATAATGGAAAAATTAAAGCATCTTCAAAAATTGGTGCTGGATTAACTGCATGTTTACATGTAGAAGAATGAAAATAGATCTATATTTATCACCCTGCACAAAACTGAAGTCCAAGTGGATCAAGTACTTATATATAAAATCAGATACACTGAATCTCATAGGAGAGAAAGTGAGAAATACCATTAACACATTGGTACAGGACACAATTTCCTGAACAGAACATCAATGGCTTAGGCTTTAAGATCAACAATAGATAAATGGGACTTCATGAAATTGCAAAGCTTATTTACATAAGCAAATGTCACTGTCAGTAGGACAAAACGACAGTCTATAAATTGGGAAATGATCTCTACTAGCCCTACATCTATCAGAGGAATTATAACCAAGATTTACAAAGAACTCAAGAAGTTAAACACCAACAACCCAAATAACTCAATTAAAAAATGGGGTACAGAACTAAACAGAGAATTATGGAGGAAAATGAGAGAGGATTGCAGGCCCCAAAGGGGATAGGAACTCTCAACACAGCCTACTAACCTGGCCCCTGGGCCCTTAGAGACTGAACCACCAACCAAAGAACATACACAAGCTGAATCTAGGCCTTTCCATACATATACAGCAGAGGTACAACTTGGTCTTCTTGTGGGGTCTTCAACTGGAACAGGGGTCATCCCAAAAGCTGTTGGCTGTACCTGGAATATGTTCCTCTAGCTGAGCTAACTTGTCTGGTCTGAGGGGAAAAGGATATGCCTAGCCTTGCAGATACTTGCAGTGTTAGGGTCTGGGTATACCCAGGGGGTCCCCAGCCACTCAGTGGAGAAGGGGATGGGGATTGTGGGAGGGGGTGACTGGGAAGGGGCAGTGAGCAAGTTATAAAATGAATAAGTAAAATATAAAATTAAATTAACTAATTAATCAGCATCAGTTCATTAATCAACTATAGTTGTGTAATTTGCCCAGGCATCCTAAAATATTCAGACAACAGAATATAAACTTCTGAGACTTCTTAATGATGTAGAAATAAGGAACCACACAGACTCATATTCACAGTATAGATATTTTATGAGCTCAGAAGTAGAAGAAGAAAGGAATATTAGGTTTAACAGGCATTATTATAAATATTAACTCGCTAATAAAACAGGGAGAGCAGTATGTTTGTTTCTTGCCTATAACCATGGTTGTCAAGTAATGATAATTGCAATGTGAAGGAGAAATGTTGTTCAGACTCAGAATACCAACTCAGTGCATTCTAAGTAAGAGACATTACGCAGAATCTAAAAATAGAAGTTTTTAAAGGAGTGATTCTTGCCATATTGCCTAGGCTGGCCCCAAAACACCTGAGCCCAAGCAACCCTCCTGCATTTAGTTTCAAGTACAAGAAATAATCGGTGTGTTTGCCAAGCCTGCTTCTAAAGGGGGATAATTTTAAAGTAAATATTAAATATTGTGGTTAACATAAAAATATTTATTCAAGAATAATGTTTCCCTCTAAAATGTAAGTCTTATGTATTTCTGTCTTTTTAGTGTCTGTTACCACCACTTTCTCCATGTGCCTATTCTCTACCGTAAATGTAAAAGCCATAGGAACCTAATGCAGTCTCAGAAAATCCCCATGCAGTACCAACATTGTGGACTCTGCAGGATCAGAGATAAACTTTATGATATAGAAAAGATGAAAACTCCTCATGTGGTCATAGCACTTAGTACACAAAAGAAGGCATGAAATGAATACTGTTTCAGAATGAGAATTATGAAAATTAGGTATTATTTTATTTTTGACCATATAGAAATTTATACAGCATTGAAAAAATCAAATTCAATGTGTATGAATATTAAGGATGGTTAAGGGGTAAAAGAGTCAGTTTCCTTCAGGGGTGAGGCCCTGACATAGTGCACTTTGTATGCCACAGAACGGACATCTGGTCCGTATTTTGACTGAAAAAGAAACTAAACAGTGAAGTGATTAAGCACCTGTATAAACAAGACGATACTTTGAAAAAAGTTCTTTTGTTTTTCGGGGAGAAATCCTTCCAAATTGTAGAGCTTAGTGAAGTATCATAGAAGAGATGGAATGTTTCCATCTGCGATGTTTCATCAAATACAAAATCTCTTGCTATGGGTTCTTAAGGACTCTGAGACAATCCCTGCGGAGGGTTCCTTAGCTGCTATGTAATTCCTTATCGATCTGTACAACTCTGAGTTAAGGGGCTAAGATGTAGCAAGGTCAGCACTTTACCAGCAAGCATTGTACCAGAGATGGAAGAATGGTCGCTTATTTGTATTACTTGTGCTCGATCTCTCTCACACCTTGTTCCCCAGGGCGGGGAAGAAGAATAAGCCTACACAGTACAAACAAAAGTTTCAAAAGTGCTCTGAATGTATAAAAAGCCGTATCTCCATCTTTCCTCCCCTTTCTTAATTTTAGCCCCATTGTTCTGCTTGTGCTTCCCCCTTAGTGTTTTAAATTTGGCACTGGAAATTTTTAAATCCTTTTCTGATCACCAGAGTCCTCCCAAGGTAGCAAACTTGAAAGGCGATAAAGGTGATCATTATTAAACTGTTGAATGCAGTCATGAGTCACAGACAGAATATGAAAACCACAAGACTAACTTGTATGAGAAGTAGTTCAGCCATAGATGCTCAATATTGGCAGAGGCCAACAGATTACCATTGCATGCAGCTTCCAGTCAACTCCAGGGTTGGTAGATGTAGATGCAAATACCACCCTGACATATCTGCAAGTCCAGTGGAAGAACCGACTACATAATGCAGACCTAATGTACACATGTAAGATATAGAATCTTGAGGGAGGATGGGAGATGTGCGTAGGTGTCTATGGTCATAGACACACATGAGTTATAGCACATAGAGGGCAGAAGAAACTCTCTGCTATTGATCCTTGCCATCTGCTTTATTTGAGACAAAGTGCTGCTATTCACTGATGCATTACCCAGACTCATAGATGTGTGACCTTCCAATAGTTCTCCTGTCTGCCTCCCACCTCCAGGTAGACACCCCAGAATTATAGACCCATGTGCTCTCCTGGTGCAGCTTGCTATGTGGAATCTGGGGTAGTGACTTGAAGTCATCAGACTTATGTTCCAAGCAACTTACCCACTGAGCCATTCCCCAGCTCAAGAGTGTTTTAAAACACTTTAAGAACTTCAAAATACCTTCTTTCTAAGAAAAAAAAATGCTTCATGGTAGCATAAAATTTATAGGTTAATGTTTCATTACTGCAAATATACTCATCTTATGTTCATAGTTTCTAACACAATTAATTTTTATTATGCCTTTAAAATGAAATAAAGACTATAGGCATGAAAAAGAAGGCTGTGAAATAGACCAACCACAGAAAAATTGTTCACCAAATACTCTAACATCCTGCCTTGGTCATAAATAATAAAATTGCTTGGAATAAAAGCAGTTGAGATATATTCTAAGACATGCATTAATATGTAAAATGTACATTAAAGTAAAGGTCTGACGTCAATGTATACCAAACATTTACAAACCTTAAGTCTCACAGAAGAAAGAAAATATGTTTGAGGGTTTGAGAGATATCTTGACATTAGTTGTGCAGGAATTCCCTACTAACTGAAATAATTCATTCTGCAAGAAAAAGGAGTATCATACCATAAGGAAACTAATAAAACCTACAAATCCCAAGAGTTTAGAAATTTACAAGACTCAAAAGGCTCTCCCCCAAGGGATAAGCAATAAGCAATTGCAAGAGGAAAGGACACTCTCTAGTAGACCTGCCTGTAAGTTGTGTATGGAGCTCCAAGGATTCTGAGTTCATGAGCTGTTACTCACTCATGTGGTAATGCTTTTGGCAATGCAGCTAGCTGCCTTTACACCACTTATGCTCCATGGAACAACCTCTAACAAATTCATTAGTTCAACGTCATAGACTTAGCATGGATTGCTTCTTTGCTCTCTCATCAGTGCCTTGTGTGAGGAGATAAGCATGTGTTTATATTTCTTGCCCAAATGTTACATAATGCAACTGGTACCTGGACAGTTACTGACAGAACCAGAGATTCTTCGCTATGGAGGAGAAACTGCATGGCCCTTACAATAAGTGAGAGCACATACAATGGAAGCTGAATATCCATGGGTAGATTATTTGCAAAGGCAATATTTGTATAGCTACCTGTCTTGGGCTTTTTATTGCTCTGAAGAGACACCATGACCACCCCAACTCTTTTAAAGGAAAAATGTTTCATTGGGGCTTGGCTTACAGAGCTTTAATCAATTATTATGGTGGAAAACATGGCAGCATGCAGGCAGACATAGTGCTGGGGGCAGGGAAGTGGCTAAGAGTTGTACATCTTGATATGTAGGCAGCAGGGAATGAACTGGCTTGAGCTTCTGAGATCTCAAAGCCCACCCCCTAGTGACACACTTCCTTCAACAAGGCTACACCTACTCCAACAAGTCACACTTCCTAGTAGTGCCACTCCCTACAGACCAAGTATTCAGACACATGAGTCTATGGGGGCCATTCCTATTCAAACCACTGCATTAACTTTCCCTATGTTATAAAGGATGCTTTGCCTTTTTACTGTACTGGAATTTGTATGTTTTATGATGTAAGTGATGAGTTCTGCAATGAAAGATAAGTCTTCTTCTGCTTTTCCAACTGAATGCCTATAAGGGGAATCCCATGAAGTAATGTGCCTCCATGATGAATTAAGTCCAACTCAGGAGCATGGGGATGCCCTTACAATACATGATGGGTTAGGGAATATATTGCAATCCCTCGAAATACCATGTATCTACCTAGACAGGAAGCATATATGCTGTGCCCAATAAGAAATATCTGAGACAAAACTGTCTTCACAGAAAAAAAAAGCCCATATAAATGGAGAATTTCAATGAAAACAGATATTTACATGTTATCTTCTACATAAGCCTTTGATTGGAGAATATGTGCAGAAGATTTCCTCCTAACAGTCAAATTCTTGAAATTCACATGAGGAATTAGAGAATGAGTCAAGGACAGAATAAAATTGAAATGAGAAAAAAAAATGCCCTTTGGGTCTGACCTTTAATACAAAGGAAGAGATAAGTCTATCATTCCAAATGTAGATGACAGCTTTGATAAGAGTCCAGGGCAAGAAACAGAGATAATCAAGGACAATCTGCTTGGAAGAGACTGAATTAGTAAAGAATTTCCGAAAAAGAATAAAAGCAGCTCTTACAGACTGATTTGTGAGGCTGTGGGACATGTAGGTTAATAAGATCAGTCTGGGTGTTGTGTTCCCTAACTTTGCTTCATTCCTCCAGGAAAATGACTGTGTACCCTGAGGCAAGATAAGGGAAATCAGTCAATGGTACACTGGCTCATTTGGACTGAGCCATTAAAGGCCATTGGTTATCACTGACTGATCTCTCCATAAATATCAGAGGCCAGAAGACCACGGAGGAAGACGGAAATTATTAATGGCACTAATTATGAGATATGTCGTAGTTTGATCTCCAGTTCACTGGGCTGGAGTGGACTGTGTTCATTAGGAGAGCTACAAAAGAAGTTGATTCATCAGATAACAGAGGACTGGCATGGGCTTTGTGATGGCTTTCATATCAATTTACAGCTTACATTCTTAGTCTACATTCTTAATTATCTAAGACACAAACTGCTGTTAAGTCTGTGAAGGATTTTCTAGATTAGATTAATTGAAATAGGAAGAGGCACCCTAAGTATGTGTTACTATTCCATGGACTAGGGTCCTAGACTGTGTGATAAAGCTCAGTATGCCCTTGAATTGTAAGGGAAATACAAAAGACATTTGTTTATAAAGTTATTTATAGAGTGTTCTGTTAAAGCAACAGGAAAATAATCTAACACAAAATCTTCACTGTGTTTGGAGCTGTGATGAACCTGACCCTGTAGTTCTTGGGCCCTTGGATCTGGCCTGTCAGGGAAAATGTTGGGGAGTCTGAAATACTGGTTAGAAAATCCCTTGAATGTCACAAACATAACTTGATAAGCTAATACCATCTGCTGAGAGTTTGGAAGGACAGAATGCCATGTTAAGTTCAGATAGGGGTGTCTTTATTGATGAGGTTCCAAAATCTATCAGAAACTGGGTTAGAGATCACCTATGTTATGTTCTGGGAAATAATCTGGTTGCAATCGCCGGTGCCATGAGAACTTTAGCATGGCTAAGTCCAAAAGTAAGGTTAATGTTTGGCAGAAGAACTCTCAAGTAAAACAGTACCAATGAATTCAGGTGCAAACAAATCATGTACTAAAGTACTTTTATTTGTTCAGTGTCATTAAAGAGAAATCAACTGTTCCGCACTGATATAACAGAATAGGTCTCCTATGGATAAAATTCCAACCTAGGAAGGCTCCATCTATTGAAAACAGAAATCAGTTTGGAAAGAGAGAGAGAGAGCCTAGACAGAGTATACTATAGCATGAGGTTTCCTGATTTAAAAAAAAAAAAAACTGCCAAAGACCCTATGTCCAGTGAATGTCAATGCAATCTTGGCTCAAGGGAGACAGACTTAATCCCCAAATGACAAAAAGTCTTGATAGTGCTACATATATGGTACTTGACTACAGACATAAAAGATACGAGAGTGAGGGCAACAGAAAATCAAGGTTCTCCAAGGTCACTGCAACCATGCCATGTGAACCAGAGCTGTATTCTGTGCAAATTCCTGAGGTCACTGTGTAAAGCAATCATGATGAAATCCAAGTTGCGAAGGATATACGAGTTGTGGAAGATGCCAAGACCGTGGAGAGGTTGCCAAGAAAAGCTGGTTACACAGAGTAGAGTTGGCCCAAGGGATAGGCTGTATGTGCTTCAGGTGGCAGAGCTGCAGGAGTAAGCTAATCAAGGCCTCCCAGGTGATCCCATCGAAATCTCTAGGTGCCTGGCATGGATCTGCAGGATTTGGAATTAGTCCCCACTAGATATCAATCTTTTTGTTTCCCATTTCCTTTCTATGTCCCCATTCTCCTATATAGAATGAGACTATTTATTCTATGGCATTGTATATAGGAACAATGAAACATGTTTTTCTTTTTACTTTAATAGAAACTCAAAATCAAGCAATTGTTCTGATTCTCAGAAGAGATTTATTGTTTAGACCCTTCAACAGTATTAATATTAGTATTGCTAAAGTCTATAAGTTCTTTATGATGGACTGAACTTATTTTACACAATGATATGACTAGAAGCTTAAGGGTACAAGGAGTAAAGGTTAATAGCTGAAAAGGTATCTACTGGGGAGCTGGGGTGATGGCTCTATGGGGGAAGTATTGCCATGCAAGCATGAAGATTTGAATTGAGATAGGTAGAACTCAGGGAAAGTTCAACTAAATAGTGTATGGCTGTAACCACAGTGTCCTACAGATCCGGGAGGTAAAGATATGAGAATTTAGAGCAGTAAATGAGGGACATATAACAACAAAGTAGATGACAAGAACCAATATCTTCAGTTGTCCTCTGACCACACATGCTCAGTGGCATGTACATGCCCCTCCCCTCTCTTACACACACACAGGCACACACAGAGATACAGACATACACACACACACACACACACACACACACACACACATACACACACACACACACACACACATACTATGGATACAACATAACTAACTACCTCAAAATTTTGCTTTCCTGATTTCTCTATCATGATGGATGGTAGCCTTGAACTGTACAACAGAATGTGCATTAAATTCCCTTATTTAAACTTTATATTTTACTTTGTTTTGTGTTTTGTGGTTTCATTTGTGTCTTAGTCAGGGTTTCTATTCCTGCACAAACATCATGCCCAAGAAGCAAGTTGGGGAGGAAAGGGTTTATTTAGCTTACTTCCACATTGCTGTTGATCACCAGAGGAAGTCAGGACTGGAACTCAAGCAGGTCAGGAAGCAGGAGCTGATGCAGAGGCCATGGAGGGATGTTCCTTATTGGCTTGCCTCCCCTAGCTTGCTCAGCCTGCTCTCTTATAGAACTCAAGACTTCCAGCCCAGGGATGGCACCACCCACAAGGGGCCCTATCCCCTTGATCACTAATTGAGAAAATGCCCCAAAGCTGGACCTCAAGGAGGCACTCCCCAACTGAAGCTCCCTTTTCTGTGATAACTCCAGCCTGTGTCAAGTTGACACACAAAACCAGCCAGTACAATTGACCCCTTGTCAACTTGACACACAAACACATCACTATTAAGCCTCAACCCTTACTTTTTTATTCATCCCCAAGATATAAAGTCCCACAGTCTTTACATTTTAAAAGTTCAATCTATTTAAAATGTCCAGTATGTTTTAAAATTCAAAGTCTCTTAACTGTGGGCTCCACTAAAATACGCTCTTCTTTAAGAGGGAAAAATATCAGGGCACAGTCACAATCAAAAGCAAAACCAATGTCTGGGATCCAACTCACAATCTTCTGGGCTCCTCCAAGGGCTTGAGTCACCTCTCCAGCTCTGCCTTTTGTAGAAGACATCTTGTCTTCTAGGCTCCAGATGCCTATACTCCCCTGCTGCTGCTGTTCTTGGTGGTCATTGCATGGTACTGGCATTCCCAAAACACTGCTGTCTTTCCTGTCTTTCGCTGTAACTAGGCTTCACCAATAGCCTCTCATAGACCGTCTTCATGGTGTCAAGCCTCAATTTCTTTGCATGACCCCTTCAGTCCTGGGACATCAATTGCAAACTGAGGCTGCCCCTTGACTAATGGCCTTCCATGGCCTCTCACTGTGCCAAGCCTCAGATGCTCTTCATGACCCTTTCATGCCTTCAAAACCAGTACCACCTGGGTGACTCTTACACATTACCAAGTCCTGCTGCAGCACAAGGTACAGCCTTGGCTATCTCTGGAATACAGCCTCTTTGTGCTCTCAGAAAATGCTTCCCAGAAGATGTCACCTCAATGATGCTGGTCTCTTCTCAATCACCGATAATTTCTTAGCTCCAGCTAACCAGCATCAATAGTCCCAGTAATGCAAAGTTTTCGCTTTAGTAGTTCTGGTATCTTGTTAATCACAGCTGATTCTTCAGCCCCAGCTAGCCAAAACCACAGAATCTTCACAATCAAAACGACATGGCCCTGATAAGAGTCTTTAATCTTCCCTCTGAAATTTCACAAGCCAGGCCTCCATCTCTTCACTGTTCTCAACGTGATCTTCCAAGGTCCTACAGAACATCCCACAGAGTTCTTAACAACCAGTGGCTCTTCCAGCTCAAAGTTCCAAAGTCCTTCCACAGTCCTACCCAAAACTTGGTCAGGTTGTCACAGGAATACCCCACTATGCTGGTACCAATTTGTTTTAGTCAGGGTTTCTATTCCTGCACAAACATCATGACCAAGAAGCAAATTGGGAGGAAAGGGTTGATTTAGCTTACTTGCTATTGATCACCAGAGGAAGTCAGGATTGGAACTCAAGCAGGTCAGGAGCTGACTCAGAGGCCATGGAGGAATGTTCCTTGTTGGCTTGCTTCCCCTGGCTTGCTCAGCCTGCTCTCTTATAGAACCCAAGACTTCCAGCCCAGGGATGGCACTACCCACAAGGGGCCCTACCCCCTTGATCACTAATTGAGAAAATGCCCCACAGCTGGCTCTCATGGAGGCACTCCCCAACTGAAGCTCCCTTTTCTGTGATAACTCCAGCCTGTGTCAAGTTGACACACAAAACCAGCCAGTACAGTTTGGTTTGGGTTTCTTTGGGGGGTGGGGCGGGGGTCATGGGAATCAGGAGTTTTGTGGCAGCAATAAGAAAACCAACTAATAAGGGGCTTTGGGGACTTTGCTAATTAGCCATGTTGGGGCATGGGCTTTCTGAAGACAGTTCTAGGAGATCTAAATGATTTAGGCTGGTGTGTCAACCAGGTATCCAAAGTGCTGAAGCCACTGGGAAAGAGAAGGATGACCAAAGGTGAAAACAAACAAAAGAAGTCAGTCCAAGTGAGTGGAAAAAAAATGTGGCAAGATCTGGGTCCAGCCAGATGTCCCAGGGAAGAAGACAGAAAACCAGGTATTATGCTGGTTACAGCTGGATTGCTTTTAATCTTAGGCAATGAATCATGGGAGACCCACATGATAAAATTATCTAAGTCAAATTAATTTTAAAAAATTTAGTTTGTCCTAGGAGTTGATAGTTAAAGTATATGGTTTACATTTTCTCTCTTACAAAAGAAGTACTCTGGGTGTAGATAACTCTGTACAGGGATCTTTCAGTAGCCAGGTGAAGCTAATTCAAAGTCAAGGGCTATGGAGCTTCTCCAGAATTTATTGATAAGTTCTTGGAAGCCCTCTCTATTGGCAAGCAACCAGAACATGGCCCCATTCCCTCTTTGACATAAACAAGACCCAAATATACACACTATCTGACCCTACTAAGGATGTCTGGTTTGGGGATATGTGTAGTGGCAGCAATGCAGCAGTAAGCCAAGATCTGAATGCCAGATGACTGAAGGAAAGTGAATGTGGATTATGGAGGGATGAAAGGCTTGTGTAGCTCATCAATGGCAAATGTCATTTTTTTTGGATGAAATAAATGATACAAATGATGGGAATATTTCCATACTCTATTGAATAGTGATAACACTTATTTTGTGTGTGTGTGTCCCTTTAACCATTTAAGGCCAATGGACAATGGCATAAAAGAGACAATGCAGGGCCTTCAGAAATCCTGCCTAGTGTGTAAAAATCAGGGTTCACTATATTATTCTATTATTGAATGTTTGGGAATATTTATAATGACAGTATAAACAGTATTTAAGGAGTTTGAAAGAAAGTATTCTGTATAGAAAATCTACGCCCTCTCTCTCTCTCTCTCTCTCTCTCTCTCTCTCTCTCTCTCTCTCTCATCCTTTGCAAGAGAAGGGTTATATTCCTATGGATGTCAATCCAAGGTAGCCCAATAAAATATTAAAGGCTTTTGACTGATGTAATTTTATTTTAGAATTAGAGAGAAGGTCCCTAGTGCTAAAGAACATTGCATGGTTTGGTTATAAGACATGGAAAAATCAAAATGAGATTACAGTGGAAGTTCCTCCCCTTTTGAGTGGCTTTTGTGATATTATGCACACCATTGGGGTAAATTGTCACCTATTGCTCTGCTTGGTATGGACCATGTATACTAGACTACCAATATGACAGGTCAATACATGTCCTTTAGCATGACTGTTATAAACTCAAATAACTGTTTTCTGATTCAATTTTAGGATCTTTCTACTGAGGAATTTATTCTTAACATTGTAGCCCAAGACAAAGACCAGGTCAGGACACAGAAAGGCAATGATCACTATTATTTTGTTAAATGGATGTGGGGTGTCTGTTAATTGCTGTCTAAACATTTGATTTTTATACATAGATCATTAAACACTAGTTGGATGTGAAGGGAAAATTAACTCTCCAATGATGGCGATTACCGCAATTTCATAACAGTTCATGCTTCTGAGAATAAGTGACTGTTGCCATGGCATTGTTGCCCAATCCTCCACCATAAGTGAAATAAAATAACCAGACTAAATATATCAAAACCTCCAAGACTCAGGGAACATGATGGAAAAGCAAGTGGGAAAAAACACAAGGAGTCTATGTAGCTATGTCCTCCAAATTGACATATTCCCTATTGTAGAAAGAAGAGTTTCATAAAGTGTCGGAACCTAATGAAATGTGCAAAGTTTATAAAGACCAGAATGTTAAATGATTCGCAGCACCCATCACCGAAGTGGTAAAAGAATACTAATGAACTGCTAGAGAATTGGAAAAGCTCTGGCAGAGTTCCTATTTAGTGGATGAGGTGCTTCCAGGGATACAGTTTTCATCTCAGGCTAAGATAATCAGTATGGTGATGCAGCTACCTCTGAGTCACCATGCACCCCTAAGGAACCCCTCATCTATTTTCCTGTAAGCAATAGCAGTAAAAGCTCAAGATTGACTGGGGTAATTTCTTTGATGTGTCACAGTGCCCCATCTGGGGTAAAGAGATATTTATTCACTTCTATCCAGGAAAAAAAAAATCACACAATGGCATACCACATGTCATATTTTACAAAATCCACCCACTCTCTGGTTTGAAAGCCAGACCTCCACACTGATGATCCACAAGGGCTTATATTCAGGTTCCATGGAATCAGGCTCATTTCCAATTACTGACTGTACTAGTAAATATCCCCAAAATACATCACACACAATATGTTCAGCACCTGCCTCCTTTCCCATATCAAGACCATCTTCTTTTGGATGTATTCAAAGTCCTGGTTTCTTCTTAGTCACAATCCTAACTCTGAACCAAGTCTGATTTCTACCAACTAATGATGCTGCTCTAAGTAAAACTCTAAGCCATGTAGCCTGAAAAAAAAATCTCCTTGTCTTTGTTGTGTATCTCCGCCACAAAGTACTTACTGTCTGTATGACTCACATCCACATACATTCCCACCCTTATAAGGCAGAACAACTTATGAATAAGTTAAAATAAATTTTCTTCAATACAGTCCATTAATTGGGAATAGATAGAATATGGAAGACACATCAGAACACAATAGAAGAAAACAATGTGATGAAACATGTCATTACGGAGGATGTGTTCTCCTAGCAGATGCCTTCCTTCTCACACATAACTCTTCCATGGACTACTTTAATTTTCCTCTTTAAAGTAAATCTAATAGAGTCATTATATTAACAGGCTTGAGATTACATTTTCCAAATTTGTTGCTCTAAATACCTAAAGATAATAAAGAAATACTACAAAGAAATGTATGGAGTTCTGAGAGGTCAGTCTCTTTGTAAATTTCTGATTTAATGAATATTGAACCACCTAATGAAGATAAACAAAGATAATACGAAGTTGGGTGCAGGATCTATAACTAGCATGCTATTTGTTGACACCATTCATGAATGCTGACACCATTCATGAATGCTGACAACGTTCATGAATATTGATACTTTTCTTTTTTTGCTTTGCAAAAACACCTTTCATGATAGATGGATGAAAAGATGTCAAGTCTCGAAAAACAAAACAAAACAAAACAAAACAAAAAGATGTCAAGTATCTCCTTATTATAAATCAAACAGTTGAATGGTTTGGATAAATTGTCTCTGACTCAAATTGTCTAGACTTCAACTTCTGATTTTAAAAAGATATCGAATGATTCTTGGTCAAAGTTGTATTTCAAGGCTGGCAAGATAGCTCAGATAGTCAAAGTATTTGGCACTCAGTATGATGTGATTTTGATCACTATAACCCATGTATCCTTGGCTATATGTTGAGTTTGAGGCTAGCCTTGAGGTACAAAAGAGTCTTGTCCCAAAAGAAGTGTTTGAGATAAGTACTTAACTGGATTCAACCATAATACAGTGTAAACATTTATCAAAACTATGTGGTATTTGTTTTTTGTTTAATTTTTAAAATTAATTAGAATTAATAATAAATGTATAAGTAAAATTATTAAAATTTATATATTTTATCAGGCATGCCTGTGTGTATGGGGGGTTTCTTGGTCAAAGGTGTATTTCAAGGCTGGCAAGATAGCTCAGATGGTCAAAGTATTTGCCACTCAGTATGATGTGATTTTGATCACTATAACCCATATAAGAAAAGGAAAGAACCAACTCTCATCGCCTGTACTCTAACTTTTTCAAGCATGCTATGGCATATAGAGTTAACCCTCATATACACACATGCACATACACATACAATGTAAATATATATATAAAAAATTCATAATGTATAGAGTGTAATCCTCCACTTAAAATAATATGAATACTATTTCAAATATATCTTTTACTTTCAGTTCAAGTATAGTGTCACTAACTCATATTAGTAAATTATCATTTGCTAATCAATGATATATATGTCAAAATATCATTACACCAATCAATATTCAGTTAACTGCATACCGACTTTATGAGTCTACCAAAGCAAGTATTTATTGCTGACTGCTGGAAATTTTAACTAAAGATGATGAACATCTTTAAAAGCAAATTTTATTTGAGCAATAGTGGAATTGTATTGAAGCATCAAGCTACAATCTGTAAATATTTTCCTTTCCTAATCAGACAGATAGCCTGCCATGAAATCCTGCCATTGTGCATAACTCAAAGGAAGCAAATACCTTAGGGAGCCCAGTTGTTCCAGATGTGTAGAGAATGTACAAGGGATGCTCTGAGAGAACAGGCACACAGTCATGAGACTGGGCTTTTGCCATTTCTTCTTCCCAATCAAGATCACGACTTGACCTCAAAGGTACTTTCTCCTACACAGCAAAAAAATGTAGAAACATGCACATTAAATACAGACAACATTACAGAAGAAGGAAGGAGGGGTTTACTCTTTAAGTTTGAGCACCCATTAGAAAGGTGAACTTTCATGACACTATACATTGGACTTGTCAATAAATCTCATAAATAATATGAGCTAAATGGATTTTTTTATAAACTATCTTTTTACATACTTCAGGGGTTTGATGCTAGCTTGTCTCTTACATGTTGTCACTGCACTCTAGAGCTACCCTTAAGCACTCCAACGTGATACTGTCTTGTTTTGTTTTACGTTTGTTTTTTCTTTTGTTTTTTTGTTTTTTGTTGTTATTGTTGCTTTGTTTGTTCTTATGAATCAAACGAATGACTTAATAACTCAGAGATACAGTTCAAAATACAAATATGCACAAGTAACTTGAAAAACAAAGTTCCAGCTTGACTTTTTAATTTGGATCCTCTGTCCTTACCAGGAAATATCACCTAATATATTCAAATATTTTTATATAGGGACATTTGAGTGTAACACTACAGCTGCCTTTCTAATGGCGCTATTCGAGACACTTTCAGGGATAAGAAAGATTTACACTTGTGTTTTTTTCAAGAGGGAAACCAATTTTTAAAATTAAAGATAGTATATGACAGAGTCAAAATGTTTTCTTCCTTTTCAGTCATTAATGTAGTAGAAAAGAAAGTCTCGTTTTTCCTTCCTTAAGAACAAGGGTTTGTTGTTACAAATTTTGTGGTTACACCCATGTCATGAATAGATATGACTTTAAATAAATTTAAGCACCCATTAGGAGGGCAGAAAGGTGAAGAGTAAGGAGTGGGCTGGTGGAAAAGTTGCTCTACTGAGAAAATACATGGATGGAGGACAGAGAACATACAGGCTACTTCTTGCAATCACCAGATTTCTTATCAGGGAAGGGATTGTTGTGGTGACAGTGGTTTGTTTTTTGGTTTGATTTAGTCTGGATTGGTTTGGTTTGGAGACTTGGTCAAACTCTGCATCTTTGGTTGGCCTGGAACTCTTTATATAGACTTGGCTCCAAAACCAGAGAGATTTGCCTGCCTCTGCCTGAGGAGTTCTAGGACTAAAGACATGTACCTGGGATATCAGCATGTTTATACTGAAGAAATCGGTAAACAGAACCCAGTACACAAAGTTCAGTAGAGTAAATGAACAACACAGCCAGACATATACGGAACTATTGATTTCATCAAGATGATGTCTGGGCTACTCTAATAGGCTCTAGGGCATTCATAAAAAAAAAAAAATTAAAAATAAAAAAATAAATAAATAATTCAGTTTTCCAGGATACCTACTATTAACCAGCTACAAATAATTGTCATACATTTAAATATTCACATTTACAAATTATGCATGAAGGCAGTATCATAAATACAATATGTCTGAATATATTCACTTGTAGATACAAGTCTGAACTGAATACCATTTGTAAAGGTTATATTTCAATCATAGCTGAATTCTCTTGCCTCCCTTGGATAGGTAGTAGCTGGTATCACTTAAATAAACAGAACAGCTAACTGAGAGAAAATCATGCTTCTATTTCTTTTTGTGCATGAGATAAAAGTAATCAATTTCAAACTATCAAAGCTTTACCATCATAATTGTAGAGTTGTAAAAATCACCATACTGCAAAATGAAAACTGAATTGTGATTACAAACATTTTTTATTTTTACAAGCCTCTAATGAAATGAGCACTGGAATAAATGGTTATTCTTTAGGCTAAAAAACCTGTAAGTGTGAATAAAATAGATCTGAGGAAATAAAGGGGGAAGTAACAACATTAACATTTATTATATAAAATGTGCATGCATGTGTGAGTATGTGTGTATGTCTATGTGTGTTTCTATTTCTCTCTATAGGCAATTCACCTCAGATATTAGAATTCTTAACAGCCAGTATTGGGAGAACACTAGCGTGACGAGTAGTGTTCCTTTGGTTCTGACATAGTTTGCCTGAGGCTTAGGAATAACAGTCAAATTTTTACTTCATTTGGCAAAAGTGGATACTAGTTAATAAGAGACAATACCCAACTTCATCATTTCTTTCTCTTAAATTCAAAGCGAACCCAATCCATTGGGTTTAACTACTGCCTAAACAATAGATCTTATATAAAGACAAGATATATGAAAAGCCTTCATCTCTACCTCTATAGAGACATGTTGTAGAATGGGCAAAGAGGGTGGGGGGGGGGTGAAAGAGTCATTTGGGGTAAGAAGCTAAATCAATCCTATCAAAAGAAGAGAATCATATTAAAATGTTAATAAAGAGACTGAATATCTAAACATGTTGTGTGTTTAGGGCAGAAGAAATCACATATATCTTGAATATCTTGTTGTTTAAAAGTTATCAAAGCAGAGTTTGAACATTACTCTATGGCTTAGTGAGACTGTGAGTATTTGCTGATTCGTGACTCTTGTTTTTTCAGCAGTAAAATGGAACCAATTATAAGACACAACTCCTAAGTGGGAAAGGATGGGGTGGCAGGCATGGGGAGGGGGGAGGCAAAAGGAGTTTGTTCTTGTTGTTTTTGTTTGTTTGTTTGTTTTTTGGAGGGGAACCTGGGAAAGGGAAAATTTACATGTAAATAAAGAAAATATCTAATTAAAAAAATGCAAATGGACAGATGGAAGGGAAAGAGGGAAGCGCTCCACAGCTGCATTCGTCCTCGGCACCAAGATCCCAACTCTGGGAATGGGGCTGAATGTGAAGTTAGCCATGAACTTCACTCACATCCAAAGACTCACTTTTTTTACTAAACGACTTGCTTCCAGAAATCCTTGTTTTAAATCCCCGTCTTAAACAGAGGAAGAAAATCACCCTAGTCCCATCTCTGGGAGGTGATAACAAGTAAACCTGGGTATGTACCTCCTTAAAATAAAAAAAATAAAAAATAAAAAAAAAAGACACAACTCATTGATCTTCAAGAACTAAATGAGCAAAGGTACTTGAAAGCACTTAACCTTGCTCCCAGGCTAATATCAGACCTTCACAAAGCCTAAGGGAATTCATATCTATAGGTAACTAGTAAAGACTCAAATAAACACTTCTGTGGCTGTGTTTCTGCCATTTCCCCACCTTCCCTTGCCTAGACTCTGATGAGCTGATGACTCTGTGTTCCTTGATTTAAATGGCAACAACACTAACCCTTTAAAAATATATTATGCTTGAAAGAAACTTAACATTCTACTCTGAGATAGTAAGGACATTAAATTCACGGAGTGCAGAAGTTCATGCACCAAGACACTGAACCTCCATGAGAGAATTTGATGTGGCAATGATTCTTATTATGGACTCACCAAAATGACACAGTCTTAGCAGGCTCATCTCAAAACTTGTCAATTAAGTACCTACTGTTGAAAAGATCTCAAGAGGTCTACCAAAGAGCACATGGATGTTTGTGATTTTGTTATTTATTTTTGGCAAAAGAATAATAATTTGCTTTAAAAAAAAAACATTAACAACTTAACTTAGTCCTTTTGTATGTAGCTAGAGAACTGACCATGAATAGAAACAAGGTATCAGGTCAAGGTTTCAAGGAACATTTTTATTACTACAATGTTTCATCCTCCATGGATTATAGAACAATTTATCTGCGTAGAATAGTCAAATTTTAATTTTCTTAGGGTAATCAATCTCTGGCTGGAAAAAAATTCCTTAATTATTAAAAGATATTTTGCTTGTAAACTAATCAGACCTTTCTAACAGTGGAGGGTTTAAGATCAAAAACACAGTGCAAGTCCTTGAGGCCAAATCAGGAATGCTAGTCAGGGTACTTCATCTTAATGTACAATGATTCCTCTTTCTCAAATAAGAGGAACAACACTCTGTAACTCACACAGTTCCTAATATAATATCTATATGTGTGTGTGTGTGTATGTGTATATATATATATATATATATATATATATATATATATATACACGTATTAGGAATATATTAACATATATACATTAATTTTACTAGAATCTTGAAAAGGATATTCACATTATCTTGAAAACCAAATAATAGCTAGTTAGTTACTATTTATGACTATAATCATAAAACTTAAAATAATAAATGACAGCCCAGGAGAATCGTACACAAGCCCAAAGCATTAATTTCTCCTGCATTCGTATGCCTTGTTATCAGTTATTTTCACCTAGTTTTCCACATACACTATCATCCACATCTTTTTTTCCTCCCATACTTGTAAATATAATCAGGATATTTAATAGTTTATGAATCAACTGTCGTTTTCAAAAGTCTAAAAGTAAAATTATCTTTGGCACAATCACCTCAGAAAGCAGAAATTAAAGCTTAGAGTTACCATATTTGGACGGTTGTAAATGAGAACTCTGTCTGGTTGGTGTTGTCCTATTCTCAGTGCTTCTTCTAGGAGTGGAATGTACTCTACCTTCCTTCCAGGTTCAATGCCAAATGATGCTGTAACAACCACCTTAGGCTGAAATGGGAAGGAAAAAATAAAAGGAAAGCTTTAACAATCACAGTGAAGGTGATCACACAATATTTCAGTGTAGACCATCAGTTTAATGTTTTGAAAGAAATGGTTGGTTTCTGTTTGTTATTCAAAAATGGTCTAAAAAACAGTAAGTCCTTTTCTGTCAATGTTCATAAGCCTAACCACTTATACATGAATCTCACCTGTTCAAAATTGCACATTCAATGACACTTAGGGCTCATAAGTATGAACTATAGAAAATACTTTCCAGAGCCTTCATTAAGCCAAGTAAAATGCTCTGTTATATGTATACACACAAGTATATACATAGATACACACCCAAATGCACCCACATGCATACACACGGGGGGATGGGGGAGGCGGGGAGAGGCAGAGAGAGAGAGAGAGAGAGAGAGAGAGAGAGAGAGAGAGAGCTCTTTTTGTTGTTTTGTTTGTTTATGAATGTATGGCATCTCTTGTGTGACAAGAACAATCCAAATAGCAATCACAAAGCGGGCCTTCTGTAGGAGTGTTACCTCCTAAATATTACAAAGTAGGCAATCCAAAACTTAATAGGCTTTACTCATTCTTTCCTTACTCTTAATACAGAATTGTGCTAGCGCATGCTATGTAGTTTTATATTGCTATAATTGTTGTTATCATTATCATTGCTATATTATTATTATTATTATTATTATTATTATTATTATTATTATTATTATGTGAAAGGGCCTCACTATGTAGCTCTACCTGTCCTAGAACTCACTTTAGAGAGCAGGATGTGAGTGTTCTCAAACTCACAGAGATCTGTCTGCCTTTGCCTTCTGAGCACTGGGATTAAAGGGATGTGCCACTAGGCCTGCTTTAGATTACTATTTTGCCAAATAACTTGTCTAGATCTGACAACTTCGGGGCTTCCTCCCGCCATTGAGGAACACTCATTCACTTATTTTAACTGTAGCGAAAGGTGTCCCTGGAATGTCTGTGTTAATCTTCCTTTGGAACATGCTGGGTATGCCTCAGATATGGAACTACAGTCCACACATTCCTTCACCTCCTAACACGGTGAGCACTCCAGTTAAACACTTGGATGTATTTCTTATGCCTACTAGAGTGCTTGCAACATCAACAGCAACCTTAAATGTGAGCCAAAGTTTTCAGTACTTTATAAGTTATAAGTAGTTAACAAGTGCATCCTCATTTTTGTTAGTGTATTTTTCCAAGACAAGCGGCCATGTAATAAACAATCAGGAAACAGATTGTCACTCTACAATATTGCATATGTTCTTCAAGTCTGACTTCTGGCTACATATATGTCATTTAGGGAAGGCTTAGACTATTTAAACTACATAGTCATGCAGTCAGTGTTGCATTTTGAATGTCACTTAATATCTGTGGAGCTGGAGCTCACTGTCTTACATAACTTGCCTCAGGTTAGAGGTAGAAGAGGCAGAGAGAGCAGGTTCTAACTAAAGAACCTTTCTATCCCACTATAGTAAACTGACATTCTCTTTCTTTCTTTCTTTCTTTCTTTCTTTCTTTCTTTCTTTCTTTCTTTTTTTCTTTCTTTCTTTCTTTCTTTCTTTCTTTCTTTCTTTCTTTCTTTTTTTTTGGAAAAAGCATAGAGATAGAAAATAGAAACAATTTTTGATTCATCTTATTAAATTGGAATGATACACATTTTAATTTAGTTCACATTATCTTTAATGTTTGTGAGCATAGCACTTGATGGCATTTCCTAAGATTAGAATTTAGAACAAATGAAAGTAACTATGCAATGAATAAAGAACACATAAACTTATGACATGTGAACAACTAAAGTAAGTCAAAGTTAGGCTCTTTCTCTGAGTAACAACCCCTTTCGCATTTCTATTTTCAGTGTTTATTATCAGTGTCTATTATCAGTGTTTATTAGGTCTTAAGGTGCTTGGACTGACTTCTCACAATACATGCTTAACATGGTTATCAGCCAAAATAACTTTTATCCTACCTTTTTAAATCATGATAAGAAAATAGGCATTTCAACTCATGAATTCATTTTAATTTGACATGATAAATGGCTTTGCATGTAATAGCATGCATGCACTGTGCCCTAAATCCACTAGTAAGGTTAAGTATGCATGCATGTTTGTTGTTAATGAAATTTCTCCAATGATATAACACAGACTTTGTATTTTTGCATATTAATTTTCTTACATGTTACAAAAGATTTCATTAAAGCAAGTAATGCATCCAATACATTTGCCAAAATGGTGTTCAGGATTTCAGGTTCCAAAAACTGAAGTCCACAGCCTCCTCATTTTTTTCCTTTTATTTACAAGTCAGTGACTGATAATTCCTTTAGGGTATTGTTATTGTTGCAGTTACTGTTTGTTTATGGATGACGAGCCTTAACTCAAAATGTTTTTTAAAAGAAGAACAAACAAACAACAAAATGCAACAAACTCAGGTACTTAATTCACAAAATTATCTCCCAGTTCTAATACCTAATTGTTTTCCAGATAAAGCAAATACACAGTCTTACACAGTGCCTGCCTCCCAATGTCTACCATACTAATTCCTAGTCCTCCCTGGAATATCTCATGTGGGGCTTGTGTAACTATAAGGCAATCCATCTCCTTCCTTCCTTGATCTTCCCACCACCATTTCCCCCACATATTCTCAAAGGCTTAGCAAATAGGCTGTGTACCAAAGGTCCTTGCTAAGTAAGCTCTTAGTTTCCCTCACTACAAGGCTGTCTTCTAACATCACCTAAAGTACACTTGCTTACTCAAATGGTTTCACTGTTATTTCTATATGTTCAGTGGACTCTGACTTAGGGAACTCTCTCTCTACTTTTTCACACACTAAAATCATGCTCTCTCCCAAATTACTCTTCTCCCTTCTTGCCTCTATATGTTGGTTTGTATTGTTTGAGTATCTCATTGTTTCATCCTGTTCAACCAGGATATCACAGTCAAGATTCCACTTAAATATTTCCTTTTTCCAGGAATTCTTCTTCAGCTGCCCAAAAAAGACTGTGTCCCTACCTCTAAATTAAAGGCCTGTGCTATTTTTGATCAAGTTTTACTGTGATACACACATCTTCATCCCTCTTTGTGCCCACTTTGGTGCCACACTAGCAGCTGAATGGCTGTACCAGAATCAAGGTGGCATATACAAATACTAAGATTTACTGTGTGACAGCTTACAGAAAAATGTGTGGTGACAACTGCTAAATTCATGAAATGAAGAGCCAAATTTTTTCAGCCATATAAGCCATAAATTGTATACTAGATGCTTTAAGGTTAAACCTCTAGAATCTTTCACAATAGGTTTAAGGAATTTGTTATTTTAGTACCCAAAGTTAATCACGTGACACTAGTCTCCTAAATGTTCCCTCTAAAACCTATAGCTACATGTCAATCTCTTTAACAATCACTTACTGCCCACTTCTAAGAAAAATATCAGGGACTTAGAGATGTCTAGGGAGGAAATAACTTGTCACTTGTTTTTCTCAGGTGTCTTATACATTTCACTACATAACAGGATAACATGTAAGGCACATGCTTCACCTCCTATTTTATATGCCTCTAGGCACTTAGCAGGATGTGTTTGATATGGTATTAAACTCCAAATTTAGTGTATGATGAGTAGTTAGGTAGATACAAAAGAGAAAAATAAAGGAAGGAAGAAAGGAAGAAAATGAAAGAGAAAAAGAGAGGAAGGCAGACAGGCAGATAGGACGAGACAGAGAAAGAGAGAGAGAGAGAGAGAGCG
>JADRCD010177406.1:0-15921 GCA_019843815.1 Montemys delectorum
AGCTTCCACCAGGTAGAATACACCTTCGACCGCAACGTGCTGTCCAGGCTGCTGAACGAGTGCCGAGATCTCCTGCATGACATCATTCAGCGCCACCTGACCGCCAAGTCTCACGGACGGGTTAATAATGTCTTTGACCATTTTTCAGATTGTGATTTTCTGGTTGCCTTGTATAATCCCTTTGGAAAGTTTAAACCTCACTTACAGAAACTTTGCGATGGCATCAACAAAATGTTGGATGAAGAGAACATATGAGCTTGCAAAATAAGATGGTGACCAGCCATGATTTATGTGAAGCAGAGCACTGATGACTCATAAAGAGAAGACAGAACATCTTTTAGACACCACTTGGATTTCAGAAAGGCTTGGCCTCATACGACCTGTTGTTGTTGTTGGACATTAATAGTAGTACTTCTGTGTGGCTTGTTGAATTTGAAAGAAAAGAAAAAAGCGCGTTGCCAATTCTGGCTGAAAAATGTCTTAATGAATGGCAGGATGTGGGGAAAATGGACGGTTGGTTGGTCATTCAGATGTTGAGGGATACAAAGACAGATGAGTGTGGCCCCAGGCACTGGCACTTGTGTGTTTTAGGGGAATCGTGTTGGTGGCACATTGGATACTTCTAATATGTATAAAGCTACGTGTCTTAACTCACCTTGATCCTTTGCTATGTCTGTGTATATCTCTTAAAATGCCAGGAACCTCTCTTTTCTGTCATTGATTCTTTTGAAAGAATTTTGCTTCTTTGGTTACAGATTGTCATTGATCTCCAGGTATCAAATCTGAGACAGTCAAACCAAGTGCTCAGGAAAGAAGAAAATTGTGCATCTGAAATCATGACTGTGGAAATGAACAATTTTAGACATCATGAGCAATGTCCATTGCAAGAGTATGCTTTTGAAGCTGAGTTCTACCTTTTAGTACCATCCGTGATACTTAGGGTCTCAAAACTAGTGGCATGACAGTGCCTTGAAATACTTGCTTAGGGCATAAATTTGATGTCATCTTGAACATGTACTGACATGTTCCAGTATTAACATCCATTTCACCTGTAGGAAGAATAAATCTCTAGATTGGCTTTGATATTGAGACAATAAAATGTAAGTTACATTAAAAAAAAAAAAGAATGTCATCCTTAGTGGGTCAACCATTCTCCAGAGGAAGATTACACATCCAAGAATATATATGTGGGACAAATTGGACTCTATATATTAAGAAAGAAACAAAGAGACAAAGTTGTTGTAGGTAGAGAAGGGGAGGAGGCGGATCTGGGAGGAGGCTGGGGCAAAAGATGAATATTCTGATCATAACACATAATGTAAAATTCTTAAAGAACTAATAAAAATTAAAACAGAGATTGTACACGTAAGCTCCAAGAGTTACTGAAATAAAAACTATCCATTTTAAGACATTCAAAAACATCTAAAATCACATTAAAAAAATAAAGTGTCAACTGTTCCTTCATTTTAAAATGTGTAATGATCCATTTTCTTGCTACAAAGATTGCCAGTTTGAAGATATGGTTTCCTGTTCTTAACACCCTCAAGAAAATGGTACTTATTACACAGATTGCTTCATGCATTTAAAGATGAGGAAGCATCATATTTCCAGATCATCTGTTCCATCCCATGAACACTGTCCCCACTTCCACCATCAGAGAATACTGTCCTCCCTGTACCAGCAGTGATGAGAGCAGTTGGCTAGATGACATACTGTGGGGCATCACACTGACATAACTGTTGAAGTGGCCAGTACATTTCTCCTCACTTTGCTTATCCCTTTTTAGAAAACTCAGAGGGGAAAAAATGTTCTGGCATGTTGCCAGTCCTCTGGGGATCTCCTTAGAATTTTAAATGATGCTTGCTAAGAGACAAGCACCAGGGGACTAAGCAGCGAGAACAGCATGCAAAATCACAGGAAGAAAAGAAGAGATTTTACATTTGGTAGCTTTGTGTTATTGACTTTACTTGTAAAGTTGCCTTCAAACAGTAGTTGCTTAATGACATGGTAACTTCTTAATAATATTATAGCTCTTTTTTGTGAACCTTTATTCTCTCAATTCCTTCCATGGTTGCATAATATCTAATTTCTGCAATAAACTCATTTCCATAAATGTACAATGGTTCTGCTTTCTTGGTTAAGATGCATTCTGTTGTACATTTCTCCATGTTACTTTTTAATTTTTTTTAGTATTCTATGAACTTAGTAAATATTTAGCAGACATGTGTAAATTTTTTTCCATCAGTTATTCCTCCCATGATTCCCTTACTTTTATCTTACCTTGTTAGCAAGCAATCACCACCAGAGCAGAAACTTAATATGATTTGTTTCTCCATCATACCCCCCCATACCTGTGTCATATCCACTGCTGTTTTTGGTAAAATAATAAATTATTGTTGAGTGATTTGAATAAATGTGATTAAGACAGTGATTTAATCATCAAATTATTAGTCCCATATGTTTTCCTAATGAGCAGTCTGATTAATTATTGAACCAGAGTTCCCTAACACCTTCATTAGTCTTCTTACAGTTAACTGTAAAGCAGTGTTGTGTGACCATAATACAATTAGCCTTCATTTGCAGAGATGCTGATTGCCTCCTGAAAATAATCAATGATGTGATTTTATAAATAATCTTGGATCTGGAATAATATATAAAAGACTACATTAAATTAAACTGGCACTGTGGTTAGAACATTTGCTCTGTTATCTTATTTGTAAAAGATTTGGTTTTCTTTTATTTTTTATTAGATATTTTCTTTATTTACATGTCAAGTGATATATCCTTTGCAGGTTCCCCTCCGAAAAAAAGAAAAAAGGAAAAACAAAAACCCTGTTCCCTACTTCCTCCCCGTGCTCACCAACCCACCCTCTCCTGCTTCCTGGCCCTGGCACTCCCCTACACTGGAGCATTGAACCTTCACAGGACCAAGGGCCTCTTCTCCCATTGATGACTAACTAGGCCATCCTCTGCTATATATATGCTGCTTGAGCCATTAAGATTTGGTTTTCTCTAGCTCCTTCATTGGGGACCCTGTACTCAGTTCAACAGGTGGCTGTGAGCCTCTACTTCTAGAGAAAGGACCCAAGGAACTGAAGGGTTTGCAGCTTCTTAGGACAAACAACAATATGAACTAACTAGTATCCTCAGAGCTCCCAGGGATTAAATCACCAAAGAGTACACATGGTGGGACTAATGGCTCCAGCAGCATGTGTATAACAGGATGGCCTAGTTGATCATCAATGGGAGGAGAGGCCCTTGGCCATGTGAAGATTCTATGCCCCAGTGTAGGGGAATGTCGAGGCCGGTAAGCAGGAGAGGGTGGTGTGGCGAGCAGGGGAAAGGGGGGGGGGAACAGGGGTTTGTTCTTGTTCTTGGTTTTTGTTGTTGTTGTTGTTGTTGTTCTTTTTTGGTTTTTCTTGGAGGGGAAACTGGGAAAGGAGATATCGTATGACATGTAAATAAAGAAAAATCTAATAAAAAAATCTAAAAAAAAAGAAAAAGAAAGATTTGGTTTTCTTAACATCCTTATTCTTTGGATAATGTAGCAGCAAGTCATTATCCAAGACTTGAAATCATCTTAAATCTGGATGATGAATTTATTATTGATATTTTACTATTAATAAAATAAACATCAATTCATTTCAGGAAGTATATTTTATTAAAAAGTTTAAATGTCTTGCCTACATTAGTTTGCAATCAATTGACATGTAGAAGCCATGCCTCAATGTCTAATTACATTTTATAGATAATTCCCATATCACTAGCTAGGATAAGTCTAAAAGAAGCATTTAAAAGGAATATGGGAATCTTGCGGCAAGACAAAGCTATGCTAAGATAATATATTATGAGTCACTCAACAGGCTACTGTAAAGTATATTTTGTAATCCCTGTAGTAAATGTTTTGTTCTTGAGAATCCAGTATTAAAGGCTTTAATATGTATTTGTTTTTCTACTCGGCATCTCATGCCTATTGCTCTTGAGGCATTAGATTATATATACTCTTAAGAATACATGAAGCTTTAAATAGATTATATCAATCTTTGCTTTCCAAATGTAATATGAAATCATGCCTGTATTTGTTTGAACTTTATGAAGTAACTTCACTTTCAGCAAAATAGATGCAATGGAGATCATAATATCAGAAAAAAATAAGGCTGATAGTGAAAGGAGAATACAATATATTCTCTCATTTGTAGACCTTAGGTTTTATATAGAAACATAGTATCATTTGTGACATAAAAGTCAAAGGAGACTGTCAGGAGGAAAGACAGGGCAGCAAGGGTGGAGAGGTAGGTAGATGGGGTGACCAGTGTTCAAGGATATGATGTACACCTATGAAACCATGACAATATGTAATGAATGTATGCCAATAAAATGACATGTACATGTATATGCAAATTGTGCCCATTATTTACATTCAAGTGAATAGCTAGGCAATCCCATTTTCCTGGGATTAGAAAAGAAACTGTTTGCTCTGTGGGGTAATTTGACTTTAGAAAGCTTGAAATAGAGAATTTGGAGTAAAAGCACAGAGTATATTTTACAATTCATTTTAGGCAGAATTTTTGGCCCATTATTCTCATTGTCCTTCATAGTCTTTCTTACACCAAACAGTAAAGCAGTGTTGCAGGGACATAATGCAGTTGACCTTTATTGGCAGAGATGTTGATCACCTCCAGAAAATAATCAATATTGTGACTTGTAAATAGTCATATATCTGTAATAACATATAAAGAAGTCCAGGTTTAAATTAATATTAAATTTTAATCTAGGTACTTATGTGCATGGACTTAACTGATATGATAATATTACCAATCAAATGACTTTAAAATATTGTATTCTGGAGTACACTGCTGCACTCAGCACTTTAATTTGAAGATTTTAAATATGGATTAAAATTGTACAAAATGACTGAAAAAAGATGGAGTTAAAGAGTAGATGTTATGTAGACAACAGGGGCAATCAAAGGCCTAAAACACAAGGAGAACTCTGACTGTCCTGGTTGCCTTTGAAGCTGAACGGAGAAGCCATTGAGTGAAGAAACGGTTTATATAAGCTACAAATATCCCTAGTCAGCTCCATGTGAGGCTTGAGGAACCTGAGTCCTACAAAAATGACTGACTGCATGATGTCAGCAACTGCAATGCACTGGGGAACAGATTCATTTCTCAAGACCCTGAGAAGGAATACAGTCCTGTCAATCATGTGAAATCACAGAGCAGAGAGGTAGCTGTGCTAAGTCTGCTGAGACTTCTGAATTATAGAACTGTGAGTTAATAACATGTGGTGCTTGGAGATGCTAAATTTGTGGCAGTTTGCTCCACAAGCAGACAAAAGTGAACTCATGCTTATATGAGCCCAGCAAGAAAAAAAGGCAAAACAAGCAACTGGGGTAAAAAGAGCCAGGACTCCTTCCTGAATTTTTAAAACTAATTTTACTAAATGAGGTTTTACAAATATTTACTAGAATGTCTATAGTCAATTATCAGAGTTCATTAATGCAATTTTAAAGTGTCTGGATTTTGCTTAAGGGAAGTCAAGGAGAACACACAGTATTATTTGCATGTGTTTGAACCTGATATCCAATGTTTAGCGAAAGCTCATTATTTTATAGTGACGATACAGCTGACTTCCAATCATTTTCAGTTGGATTGAAGATGTATGCTATCAACAGGTTTAGACTTTGGTTTATAGTTGCATATTGCAAAAGCTTCAACTCATATTTTTTTTCCTAAGTAAGATATTCATGTTACTCTCTTGTGGTATATTGAGGAATTTGCTTTCACCTGTAGTGTAGCCCATTGAAGACAATTTTGCACTCATGTCAAAGAATACTTCCTAGAGAGACAGGTATTATATGAGAATGCTTAATAATCAATGAATTTTAGAAATAGTGGAAGCAGATTAAAGAACAGACTTTAAAATGTCAGTAGTTTTCTTTTATGACCACATGCACATCTGTGAATGTCTGGTATGAGGAGGCTGTCAGAAAGCAATAGAAGAGCAGTGATGAGTTAGTTGCAGGCAGGTCTCAGTGTGAACCAGGTCTCTGCCACTTTCTTCTTTTGTTGTTCAATGAGCCACCCAAACCCTGGCATTCCTACGGTCTGATCTGTTCAGTCAGGATTACACTTCCCAAAGCAACCATGTGGACTGAGCGCCGCCATAAAATAATGCCTGTAGCAAAGTGAATGAAATTCACCTAAGGGTATATAGTACCAATCTCAGGAAAGAGTAAGCATAATATGCCCACAATTTTTCATAGAAAGAGAAAAATATTCTAAAATTCATATGGAACAGCAAATGATACTCGGTTTCCAGGAACAATGATGGGGGAGTTACCAGACCATAGTTCAAGCTATAATACAAATTATTGTAATATTCAATACATGGTGCCACACCAAAACACAAACAAACAAAGACAAAAAAAAATCCCAACAAATAAAAGACCCAGACATGTAGATCAATGGAGTAAAATTGAAGATCCAAATACGAGTATATGTAATGACAGCCATCTCATATTTACTAGAGATAAAAAATTATGTACTAGAGAAAAGGAAGCATCTTCAATGAATTGATACTAGGAAAATTGGAGGTCCACATACAAAAGGGAGAGAATGGACCCATATCTAACACCATGTTAAAAAAAAAAATCAAGTCCAAATACATCTCAGGTTGCAATATAAAACCTGAAATCCTAAAATTGCTAGAAGAAAATGTAAGCAGTACATTCTAAGATATAGGTGTTAAAAGTGACTTTCTCAGTATGACTCCATTTGCTCAAGAATTAAGGCGAACAATGAACAAATAGGATTCCATGAACTAAATAGCTCCTTAGAGCAAAGAAAATAATTGAACAAACAAGAACACAGAGGGGGAGGTAATTTTTGTCAACTATGCACCAAATAGATGATTAACTTTTAGAAAATATGAAGAACTCAAAAACAGAATTAAAAGCAACAAAACAAAACAAAACAAAACAAAACCCAGACCAATGACTCCATTAAAAATAGACTAAACCAATTGAATATGGGAAGGATTCCCAGGTGGAGCAGTTTCTGAATTGTCCTTCCTTTAATCTCTGCTCCATAGGTAGTCTCTACAACTCCTTCCATGGGTATTTTGTTCCCCCTTTTAAGAAGGAACGAAGTATCCACACTTTGGTCTTCCTTCTTCTTGAGTTTCTTATAGTTTGTGGTCTGCTCCACCTGGGAATCTTTCCCATATTCAATCATCAAATCCACTATTGTGGATGCCAGCAAGTGCTGGCTGACAGGAGCCTGATATAGCTGTCTCCTAAGAGGCTCTGACAGTACCCAACTAATACAGAAGTCGAGGCTCACAGCCATCCATTGGACTGAGTAGAGGATCCTCAATGAAGGAGCTAGAGAAAGGACCCAAGGAGCTGAAGGGTTTGCAGCCCCATAGGACGAACAACAATGTAAACTAACTAGTACCCTCAGAGCTCCCAGGGACTAAAACACCAACCAAAGAGTACATGTAGTGGGACTAATGACTCTAGCAGCATATGTATAGTAGAGGATGGCCAAGTTGATCATCAATGGGAGGAGAGGCCCTTGGCCATGTGAAGGTTCTATGCCCCAGTGTAGGGTAATGCCAGGTCCAGTAAGTAGTGGGGGGAGGTGAGCAGAGGGGCAGAGGGAGCAGGGGTTTGTTTTAGTTTTAGGTTTTTTTTTTCTTTTTTCTTTTTTTCTTTTTCTTTCTTTCTTTTTCTTTTTCTTTCTTTCTTTTTTTTTTATTTTTTGGAGGGGAACCTGGGAAAGGAGATATTGTAAATAAAGAAAACATCTAATAAAAAAATAGACTAAACCACCAATCAAAGGGTACACATGATGGGACTAATGGCTCCAGCAGCATATGTATAAAGGAAGATGGCCTAATCAGTCATCAATGAGAGGAGAGGCCCTTGGCCCTGTGAAGGTTCTATGCCCTAGTGTAGGAGAATGCCAGGGCCAGGAGGTGGGAGAAGGTGGGTTAGTAAGCAGGGGGAGGGGGGAGGAAACAGGGTTTGTTTTTTATTTTTGTTTTTGTTTTTTCAGAGGGGAAACAGGGAAATAACATGTAAATAAAGAAAATATCTAATAAAAAATACACTATTGGTCTGACCAAAGGCGACATGGACTATCACTTCACTGTAGCCAGAATAGCTGAGATCAAGAAAACAACTGACAATAAATGGAAATGCTTATAATGATTTGAGAAAAGGAGAATCTTATTCACTGCTGATGGGATGGAAAATTAGTGCAGGAACTCCAGAAATCAGAGTATAGGATCATCATAAAGCTAAAAGTACACTTACCATAAGATTTATCTATATTACTCCATATACACTCAAAGGTCTCAACATTCAGTTCCACAAATATTTGCTCAGCCTTGTTCTTTGCCACTCTATGCACAATAAATAAAAGATAGAAACAACCTAACTGACTAATGAGAGGAAAATATTGTTATGTACACTACTGAATAATATTCAGCTGTAAAGATTGATCATATTGAGTATTTCAACTCAGAACCAGAAAGATACACATCACATATTCTTTCTAATTTATGGATCCTAGCTCTGAGACTCAATGTATAATCTGGACTAAGCACAGAAACTAGAAAAATATAAAGAGATTGTCAACTTGAGAGGAATTGGAGAGGGACCTTTACATAGGAGGAGAATAGGACAGACACAGTTTCTATGACGTGTGGAATAGGAAAAGTTGGAGGAGAAGACTTTATCTGGGTTGGGGCAGGGAGGGCAATGCAGGAGAAAGAGGAAAGAGATTCCCAATATAAGGCACGCTATCACTCTTCCTTTGGATTGCCTACCAGAATTTGACAGTAACACAGGACTACTAAAGACACAGCACAATTCAAACACAGGACTTGGAGGAATAAAGCTAAATCTGACCTGGAAGACTTAGCCCTTAGGCACATAGTAGCAGAAGATGCTACAGGAACTTCCAAAGGAGGAGAACAATTCCAATCCAGTGGTAAAGCACATGGACCCAAGAGTGTAACCATGGCATTTTTATCTTTAGCACAAATAATCACAGTCTAATTGAACTGGAGACCAACTAGGTCTCACAGACAGGAGACTGATACAGGAAAGTCTATAAAAATTCTATAAAGCACTATAAACCTAGCCAACACCAGAAGTTGATGAGGTCATGCATGCTACTAAAAAGCCTTTGACTGACACTTTTCTAGACAAGTATATTTCCCATTTGCTCTCTCTCTCTGTCTCTCTCCTCTCTGTTTATATGTGTGCAATAAGTAATAATAATAGTTAAAGAGGAAGAGACCATGAAGTTGAGAGAGTCACAGGGTGGTGGCAGGTGTTTGGGGAGGGATATGGAGTGGAAATGATAGAAATACACTACTCAGGAATAAAACTCTCAGCTTGCAATCCACCAACAATGGAGGAGTGTTCCTCTTTCTCCACGTCCTTGCCAGCATCTGCTGTCACACGAGTTTTTGATCTTAGCCATTCTGACTGGTGTGAGGTGGAATCTCAGGGTTGTTTTGATTTGCATTTCCATAATAACTAAGAATGTTGGACATTTCTTTAGGTGCTTCTCAGCCATTCAGTATTCCTCAGTTGAGAATTCTTTGTTTAGCTCTGAGTCCCATTTTTAGTAGGGTTGTTTGGTACTCGGGAGTCTAACTTATTGAGCTATTTGTATATATTGGATATTAGCCCTTTATAGGATGTAGGGTTGGTAAAGATCTTTTCATAAAGTGTTGGTTGCCATTTTGTCCTATTGACAGTGTCCTTTGCCTTATAGAAGCTTTGCAATTTTATGAGGTCCCATTTGTCAATTCTTGATCTCAGCATAAGCCATTGGTGTTCTGCTCAGGAAATTTTCCCCTGTGCCCATGTGCTTGAGGTTCTTTCCCACTTTCTTTTCTATTAGTTTCAGTGTATCTGGTTTTATGTGGAAGTCCTTGATCTACCTGTACTTGAGCTTTGTACAAGGAGAAAAGAATAGATGATTTGCATTTTCTTCTACATGCTAACCACCAGTTGAGCCAGCACCATTTGTTGAAAATGCTGTCTTTTATCCCCTGGATGGTTTTAGCTCCTTTGTCGAAGATCAAGTGACCATAGGTGTGTGGGTTCATTTCGGGGTCTTCAGTTCTATTCCATTGATCTACCTGCCCGTCACTGTACCAATAACATGTGGTTTGTGTCACAATTGCTCTGTAGTACAGCTTTAGGTCATAAAAAGGGGAAAAAATACTCACAGAAGGGAATACAGAGACAACATATGGAGCAGAGACTGAAGGAAAGGCATTCCAAAGACTGCTCCACCTGGGGATCCATCCCATATACAGTCACCATATGTAGACACTATTGTAGAATCCAAGAAGTGCCTGCTGACAGGAACCTGATATAGCTGTCTCCTGAAAGTCTCTGTTAGAGTCTGACAAATACAGAAGTGGATACTCACAGCCAATCATTGTACTGAACATTGGTTCCCCGATGGAGGAGTTAAAGGACTGAAGGAGCTGATGGTGTTTACACCCATAGGAAGAACAATAATATTAACCAACTAGGGCCCCAGAACTCTCGGAGACTAAGCCACCAACTAAGGAGTACCCATGGCTCCAGCCACATATATAGCAGAGTATGGCCTTGTTGGGCATCAATGGGAGGAGAGGCCCTTGGACCTGTGAAGGCTTGATGCTGTAGTGTAGGCAAATTCAAGGGCAGGAAGGCAGGAGTGGGTGAGTGGTGGACAACCCTTGTAGAAGCAGGGGGAAAGGGGGATGTGATAGGAGGCTTCCAGGGTGGGGAAACAGTGAAAGGAGATAACTATTGATATGTAAATAAAGAAAATATAAAAAAAATCCCCAAGAACAAAATAAAGAATAAAACCCTCACAAACTATTAAAATAAATGGGAAAAGATGTTTGTGATCACGCTGAGATTCTTGAGATGGTAAATTACCTTGCACGAGACATAGAGACAATCCATACTTCCTGCATAAAGAAATGAACAGAACAGTATTTGGTCAGTGATGGAAAAACATTGTAATCAACACACAGAAAGAAAAAAGAAGCCATTATTGGAGTAATTTTCTGGTCACTCGAAGCTGGTAGGCCAGTGACTGTTTCATTTGTAGACTAGAGTCTGTAGAAAGAGCTCAGCCCCACTGACACTTTTATTTCCGTTAACTAGGGTGCGGAACTGTGAGAATACGCCGTCTGTTGTTTTATGCATCAGAATTATTTTGGGAATGTGATTTGTTCTACGAGCAACTGGAAACACACACAACGCAAGACTCAGCCAATGCCAACTTGCTCTTATGTCTTTAAATGTGTTCTCCTTTCTTCTGCTTCTTGATCTTCCAATGTGACTTCTACGCTTATCACAGAAATTACTTGTAATGACCTTGTATTTTAACTAGGTGTGAAGCCACTCAGTTAAAATTGTGCATGTGCACACTGCCTAATAATCAACTACATGTAGTAGTATGTCAATGTAGAGAAAACTGAGTTCTAAGGTGGGGACAAGCTTTGATCCTAAAAGTGATTGTAATCTTCACTGGTAGCCAGGTATGTTAAATGAAATTCATATAAAATCAATGGAAGAACTCACACTTTTATCTGAGTCTTCCAAATAATTGTGCCTTTCATAGATGGAAAGTCATAGCAGGATACAGTAAACATTCACAGAACCATGGAAAAGTTATAAATGAGGACATATGAGGTTCAAGGAAGAGTGTGAGGGACAGGTGCTTTAACCCTAGTGCCATACACACATTCATAACATACCACCCCTGGCTGCTCTGTGATTACCTCATGTCTTTAGATATCAAGTATGAGTTCTTTAGGGATAGTAGAGTATTACATGTTTAAAAAAAAAAGATTTGTTTTATGTATGTGAATTCACTGTCACCGTGTTCAGACACACCAGAAGAGGGCATCAGATCTCATTGTAGATGTTTGTGAGCTTCCATGTAGTTGCTGGCAATTGATCTGAGAACCTCTGGCAGAGCAGCCCGTGCTCTTATCCTATTAGAGCCTGTGCTCTAATCCATCTCTTCAACTCATAATATTACATTTTAAAAATACTGGCATCTTGGGGCTGCAAAAGGGGGTGCGGCAGGGCAAATATGTAGCACTCTATCAGAAATGTCTGGAGAATTAGATAGAATAAAAAAGTGAAAACAAAAACAGGAACATCTACAGGTAGCTGTCTAAATATTTCAGATTATTTTAATGACTAAATTCCTATGTGAACTTGACAGAACTAAAGTAGAATATCAAAGTCCTTCAGTCCTTATGCAAGGTTTTGAAAATCATGGGTTACTATACAGCCCTGGTGGCTTTAAAATATTTACATTGCTAATTTTTTCCCTCTTAAGAAGATTTGGTGTAGGGCCCAAACCAGACAGTTTTTGATATTTTTTTCCATTTAAAAGTCTATAAAGAAGGCAGAGTTTATATAGCTGAGGACATGGTTTATAAAGCACAGCTCGCAGCTGCTTTCCCTTCGACCATTTGATTTGTTTCACACCCGATTTTCTCCAACTCAATTCACTGCTGTTCATGTTATGAGGCTAAATTGGAAGATCAATATTCATTATCTTCTGTGTAGACTATCCCACCTTTTATGCTGATGTAGACCAGCTCAGAGAAGGAAATGAGAAACAGCAAACCAGTTCTGGCAGATGCAAGAGAAGAGGAAGATAAGGCCTGGATGAGGACATGGGCACCAGACGTATTGTCCCTGAACCTCATGTGCATCAACGGTATGCACATCTGTTAGAATGATTATGTACACTGCTACTTACCCTTTTGATATATTTCTTTAGCACATGGTGATGGAGAGCCAGTATAACATTATTGTAATCTTCACCACTGCAAGGTAATTGAGAGGCAGGGAAGATGGCTCATTTGGTCAAGGGCTTGCCTTGTGAGAGGCAGGGAAGGTGGCCCATTTGGTCAAGGGCTTGCCTTGGAAGCCTGAGGGCCTGAGTTTGTATCCTCAGACTCCACAAAAACAATGGGTGCAACATCCAGCACCTGTAATCCCAGAGATAGCACTGTAGGATGTAGGGACAGGTGGAGCCTAGGAAACTCATAGAACTGCTAGCCTGGCTTAAGTAACAAACTCAGAGCAATGAGATATGCTATCTCAAACAAAGGATGGGAAGCATCAGAGGAATGACTGCCACATGCACAGGTGTCACACACACACACACACACACACACACACACACACACACACACACACACACACACACGTGCTTCAAAGAATATAATTGATGAAAGGGGTTGAAGACCTTCACAGGGATTTTAGAATATTTTATAATTTGCATTCAACCAGCAAACAAAATTATACTTAACTTCTATAATGATACAGACATAGCAGGTGTTGGAATAATTCCAGGTCAGGAGTCAGAGTTGTTCACCATGTTCACCGGCCAATAACTCTTAATCGCTGATTTTCAGATGTATGACTCAAAGTTCAGTTCAGTCCCTCTCTCTCTCTCTCTCTGTCTCTCTCTCTCTCTCTCTCTCTCTCTCTCTCTCTCTCTCTCTCTCTCAGACACACACACACACACACACACACACACACACACACATACACACACACTCACACTGTTGTTCTTATTCAAGAAGCCAACAATATTAAATATAAAGGGGATTTGAGTTACTATAGACACCCAACATAAAAAATCAAGACTCTCTCGCCCTTCATTTTGTTTTGGATATACCAGACTTCGGCTGTTAAACAACCTGTAGGGCATATCAGGAATACATAGAAAAATGCTATTCTTAAACACAAAGTTAATAGTAAGGAAATAAATTTTCAGATACTCTGTGATTATATTTTCAGTCAGTCCTGGCATCTTATTAACCTGGCTTGCACAGATCCCATAGTTTCAGTGAGTGACTCAATGAACAACCTATCAGGGAGCATGGCACCAAGGAGGCAGGCTTGGAACAGACTGGGGCAATAACTGAGAGTTTATATCCCGATCAGCAATCAGGAGGCAGAAAGGGCAAGAATGCTCCTGGTCAAAGACTACACCCAGTGCCACACCAACAAGGCTGTACCTCCTAATCCTTCCTAAACAGCTCCACTAACTGAACACCAAACACTCAAATATGTAAAACTATGGAAGCCATTCATATTTATACCACCACAATGGTTAAAGTAATGTAGTCTCAAACATTTTTTATTGGATATTTTATTTATTTACATTTCAAATGCTACCCTCTTTTCCAGTTTCCCTTCTGCAGACCAAACATTTTTTAAAGTAATCATAATCATTTCTGTTATTCATGATAAGAATCCATGAGAAGGCTGTTATCTTGGCTCTGTTCCAAGAAATTTCTTGGTATCAAACCTCATCCAGAACTAAAACTGAGGATATGGTTGCTCAGTTTAAAAATGTAGTATTGTATGCAATGCCCCAACTAAAACAACACTAAAGCTATCATAAATTAAAAAGTTTAGATTAGATCTCCACTGAATCCACTGGACCTCTATAGTATAATTCTATATTTCTTCACTCTTAACTTCTATAGCCATATTGATTCTTGCAGTGATTGTTAAGTAGTAAATATTTCCAATTGTGTTGAATATTATGAATCACCTCACATGTTGTTAATAAAGCTTGATATTTTTTCTGATAATTTTCTAGCATGAATAATTATTCTTCATCAAGAGAAGAAATTTTCACCCTAACATTCATCTTCTAACTCTATTATTGTCATTTTAGCAAAATAGATTAAGAGAATTGCAATGGTTATTTTAAGGCATTCAATTAGAAGAGTAAAATATCGAGAATACCACAAATCTGTGATTAGAAAACACTTTATTATGCTCTTGACAGATGGGAGTTTTTAGTTAGCTTCTATGAAAAAAAAACCACATAAATTTCAAAAGAGTTTTACTATGAGTTGGAAAGGAAGATGAAGCAAAATTAAAAAGCTATATTAGATCTGATCATTAGATCACCCACAGTGTTCATGATTCTGCATATGGCTTTAGAAATTGTATCACTTTTGTTGTCTGTGCTTTGTTATGGCTTGGCAACAGCTTTATGCACCAAATATACCCCTTAATTGTTAGATATTAAGACGTAATCTAGAAATGTGAATGGTCTTAAAAATAAACAAAGAGTATATTTAATACCCTTATATCTGAAAAAATAATAGAAACAGGTTTTTAGAACTTTTGGATGACTGAATATCAAACTTTTGAAAAAAATTAAGTTAGTTTAGTTAACATTCTTAACTAGTTAATTGACATTTTAAAAGTAACTAACGTGCTGCATTGCTACCAATATATGTAGCTACAAATATAAGTATATGCTTATGGGTATGCATATGTATACATATGTATTTACCTTCATTGTATGTATTATGTGTATGTTCATTATTTCAATATGTGATACAGAGTTATTTTAGATGAACTGTTTTACTGCAGGAAAGATTGAGACACAACAAATGTTTTGTTATTTTTCAGTACTTCATATTGTTGTTTTAATTTTCACTTTTTTCTCCAATATAATATTTGTTTTACTTATTTGAGAAATTTGAGAATTTCATACAAATCACTCTGATCACACTCACTTCCTATTAGTCTCAGGTCAACCCTCCTCCCCTACTATCATCAAAACAAACAAACAAACAAACAAACAATAACCCCACCAAGTCCAAATTGTGTTACCCATATATACATTGGAACATGGTCAAAATCTCAATGTTCTACTCTAAAAGGAAACTGAGTCCTTCCTTAACCCGCCCTCCTTCCAGGAGCCATCATCTGTGAAGTGCTACTCTTGGGATTCTTTTTTTTTTTTTTTTTTTTTTTTGTAAATTTTTTTTTTTTTTTTTTTGGGGGTTTCTCTTTTTTTTTTTTTTTTTTTTTTTTTTTTTTTTTTTTTT
>JADRCD010177407.1:6578-22623 GCA_019843815.1 Montemys delectorum
CTCCTCCTCCTCCTCCTCCTCCTCCTCCTCCTCCTCCTCTTTTTCCTTCACCTCCATCTGGACAAGAAATAAAACTAGGGTTTTATGAAAGCTAGGCAAATGCTCTAATATAGCACTATATTCCCAGCCATGTTTTCATATTTTAAAGACTTAGTGACTTCCTAGGTGTCTTAATGAAAAAGGCTTAATAGCTCTTCTCATAGGAAGGATGCCTGAACATTGCTTTTCAGTCTCAGCTAAAACATGCTGTCTCTCAGACACTTTAAGATATTCTGGGTGGATTATGATACTGTAGTTTTCAGGTGGTGATTCAGTATTAACAATGAACCCTTTCTTTGGCCACCAACAGAAAAACGTGGGCGTGGACATAATGAAGCAATTGTACAGCTGGAAATGGTAACAAGGTCACATCCCTCACGGAGAATGGGTCATGCTACCTTCACAACTCAGGCCAAGAAAATTCCCATGATGCTAAACCACAAAGAAAGATTTCAGATTCCACAGAATGCGTCAGTCTCCTTCTCCAGTATCCCACCCTACTCTCCTCTCTATGCAAACGGCCAAAAATGAGATTTCCTTCACAGGCCACCAAGCTCATGCATCTGCCTCCAAGACAAGTTCAACCTTTCTTCTTTTCTAAAATTAAAACCCTTATCTGATCAGCCTCAAAATCTCCAATTCATAAAAGAACACGGACACCAGGAGTCTCTGCAGCCTGTCTAATGTGACACAAAGCACATGACAGAAGAGTTTGCCAAGCATCTTCCTTCTTGGTCCCCTTTAGATGTTAGATCAGTTGGAATGACAATGGGCTGCTACCATTAAGTTGTTCTCTTTTCTTGCTCACATTTCCTAACACATAAGTTTTCAAAGGGTGGTAGGAGGCTCCTGCCCGGCTCTTTGCTAGCCCATGACCTCGGGACCCTCTGCTTTAATCTCTCTATACCTGTTTTTTTTCATTAACCCAACAGAAATAGAAATGCCTACTTTTCAAGGTTTCTATGAGGAACAAATGACTTAATACTTGTTGTGCTTAATAATTAATATTTATAACATGTGTCTAGTGCATAGCAAGTACTATTAAGAAGTATTTGTGAGGCAAAAAAAATCATAAAATCAATGTGGAATAGGAAACCTTTGCCCCATTTTTACAACCATGCAAAGCCTTAGAGGAATGAATAGAAAATGCACCTTTGTTTTTGCTCTGTTCACTTCTGTCTCTCCCTCTTGCATCCACTTCGAAACCTTTTTTGTGTGTTCATATGTAGATGCTTTTTATTCTATTATGCTCTCTTTGATATTCAGAATTACATATACGTATACAATGAAGTGGGATCACGTCCACTCCCCGTGTCTCTTCTTTCCAGGTCCTATCAGGATAAAACAGCAGCTGGTGAAGTATGTGCAAGATGCCAGGCTAAGCCTTCTCCCCTGAGTGATGTTTGACTTTCCTCTACAGACTCTGAAAGGCTGAAAAACCATCAGAATTTAGGAAGGGACTCTGCGACCCTTCACCTTTGGTAGGTTGTATTCTCCAATGGCCCTTCAAAGTCTCCACAGTTATGAAGCTGCTTCTGCAGAGAACAATAATGTGAACAAAACAGCTCATACCTTTGAACTAAAACAAAACAAAAACAAAACCTAACTGAAAATCTAAGCAGCCCCAGATGTCTTCAGTCTAACAGATGCTAGTTGTGACACCATCCAGAAATGCATCATTGCTGGGCTGGAGAGATGGCTCAGTGGTTAACTACACTGGCTGCTCTTTCCCCCAGAGACTCTGGTTCAATACCCAGCACACGCATGGCAGCTCTATCTGTCTGTAATTCGTGTTCCGGGGGATCTGACATCCTCCCATACACATACATGCAGCAAAACACCAATGCACATAAAAGATAGATGATAGATAGATAGATAGATAGATAGATAGATAGATAGATAGATGAAAGAAGAGAGAGACAGAGAGAGAAGAAAGAAGATATGAATCTTTGTAAGCCCCAGTTAGGAGCAGACTTAATTCCCAGGCTTTAAAACAAAAAGCAACATGTAGTGTGGTTCTTAATACTGCTTGTTTTAATGGCTGTTAATGTTTACTCACTTCTAATATTCCTAAGATTATCCCCTTGTAAGCTTTGGCCTAAATGCATTTAAATTGCCTTTGAGTATCCCAAGCAATTCTTACTACCATGGAAACAGAGCCAAGGATGCGCGAGATGACTCCTCTGGGGCATGATTTGGGGCTCTGGATACTTTTGATTGGTTGCTCCCTGCTCTGCTACCCCCTCTCTGGAATGCAATCATGTTGGTTGTATTTATTTTTATTATCCACTGGAGCACACAATTTACTAACAGTGAAAAGTGTCATTCATCTGTCAAAGTCTTTCTGAGACAGGGGCATCATCAACAAGGGCAGATCTGTGTGTCAGAAGGCACAGGCAGATTGCTCCAGAAGGATTTAGGCATTGCTCAATGATCGGTGAGGTAATCGGCACTTTTGAAAAATACTATTAGTTGAGGAGACAAAGAAGGTAATCTGGTTCATTCACAGAATGGTGCCCCAAACCCCAGCTCTTAAGAACGCCAGTGAGCGGTTAGGTTCTGTGTAAAGCATATGTAATCAGAACACCAAGACTGAGGAGGAGTCAATTGCTGATTTTGTTGTTAAAGTATGTATGACCTCAATAACATTGGATGACTAGTTTTCTTAATATGTAAATGACTGATTAGAGTGAAGAATTGGCAAAGGTCCAGTTCGAGGTCAACGTGTTTGTAAAGGAATTGAATCCTTAGATGAAAGATTGGCTACAGAGAGCAAGTCTCATGTCCCTTGGCTGCTTCATCAGGCCATGTGACAAAGAGAGGAGAGAGTGGAGGCCAAGTCTGTCTTGTTTAGGAGGCGCGGTCAGAGACATGAGGCACACAGAGGCAGAATGGCTCTCTTCTTCCTGAGTCATGAAGTGCTCACAGACTCAAAACAAATCCTGGTGACTTTTTGGATTTTTTTTTCCTCTCCTTGTAGCCAACTTGACATTCTACGGGCATATGTCACCACATAGGAAGCGAGAATAGCTGCTTCTTAGGATAGGTCCCAGCCCACCAATGAAAGGAAACAAGGGTCTGTGTTGGACAGGTGGAGACTAGTTCACCTTTACCAAGTACAGAAAAGATCATAGCCTTGGAAAGATTAAGACAGTGACAGCTAAGATTAATCCTTACAGATAGAAAAATTCCTGTACAAATCTAAGTAATGTGTTATAGTAAATACATTCACAGGCACTTCTTACAGGGCGCAAGGAAAAGAGCAAGTGAGAGTTTGAGTTGATAGCTATAAAACCAGTACATGGTACCTGGGGGTGGGGGAAAGTGGATTTGATAATCAGATTAAAAATGCAAAGCTACTTTACTAGCAAAAACAATTTATTATTTAATTTTGGCAGTTAGAGAAAGTGAGATGGGTATAAACCACATCTATGCCCACCCTCATCCTTCAGCAACTTTCTTTTTTTTGTTGTTTTGTTTTGTTTTTTGTTTTTTTTATTTTTACAAGACAGGGTTTCTCTGTATATCCCTGGCTGTCCTGGAACTCACTCTGTAGACCAGGCTGGCCTCAAACTCAGAAATCCACCTGCCTTTGCCTCCCAAGTGCTGGGATTAAAAGCGTGCGCCTCCACTGCCCAGCCTCACATATCTTTATGTATCTGTATGCACAAATAAATAAATGCAACGTACTAAGTCTGATTTTGTTGTATGTGTGTAGGTAATTTCAGGACTGACTATGCATAGTCACCAATAATGGGGTTCATCCCTGGGAGAGGCTAATTCATCCTCTCCTATTAGCCCCTAGTTGCTTGCAGGTCTTGGTCTGGGGATGGGACCTCCAGAAACTTTCTCCTTCCACATTACCGTGTCCGATGATATAGCCATTGTTCCCACCCTGAGTGTGCAGCCCTGTCTAGGGGAGGCTGCTTCACAGAGGACTCCCGGGTATTCTGGCTCTTAGATCCTTCCTGCCCTTCCCCCAAGACACCAGTGCAAGAGCTGTGATACAGATGTTACAACTGCAATAAGATGGCTCAGTTTCATACATCCTGGTCAAGGAAAAAGTGTTTTTAACTCAGCAAACCTTCTTATAAGATTGATGCTAAGGAAAGAAAACCAATTGTGCCAAGGAAGTCGTCCAAAGAAGAGAAATGACGTAAGGATAAACATGATTTAAGACTCCAATAGATTAGCAACACCCTGCGTGTGACTGGAAAGGATCAGTTAGTCACTTGTGGCAGACCCTCAGAGTCCAAACAGTACCAGCATTTCTAGGTGATGGGAGTGTGGAGTATACTTTTAGAAAAGAGGGTTCTGGAGAATTACAGTTGCATTTAGAGTAGCTACTCTCTATGTATGTGTGCACGTGTGTGGGTATACACGCATGTGTGCAATTGTTTGTGCACATGTACATGTGGTGTCCATGCACGTAAGAACTAGTAAATGGCTGGGCATGGTAGCGCACACCTTTAATTCCAGCACTTGGGAAGCAGAGGCAGGTGGATTTCTGAGTTCGAGGCCAGCCTGGTCTACAGAGTGAGCTCCAGGACAGCCAGGGCTATACAGAGAAAACCCCGTCTCAAAAAATCAAAAAAAAAAAAGAACTAGTAAATGTATACAGAATGTCCAAACAATAGCATCTAAAACTAAACAGAACTTAACTTAATACATCAATGGTTTTGCCAACAGGTGCATTCATGACTTTCCTTGTTGCTGTGACAAAATTCCTGACAAGGGGTGGAGAGATGGCTCGGAGGTTAAGAGCACTGACTGCTCTTCCAAAGGTCCTGAGTTCAAATCCCAGCAACCACATGGTGGCTCACAACCATCCATAATGAGATCTGACACCCTCTTCTGGTGTTAGCTACAGTGTACTTACATATAATGATAAATATATCTTCAAAAAAAATTCCTGATAAAGCCAACTTATGAGCCAGTAGGAAGGCTCAGTGGGAGATGGTGCCCTGCAGATCTGGCTGCCTGAGCTTGAGCCCCAGAATCCAGGAAAAGGTAAAAGAGAATCCATTCCGCAAGCTTGTCTTCTGACCTCTGCAGATGTGCTGTTGTATGGACACACACAATCGCACACATCCACACACACACTTTTATTTTAGCAACTTAAGGATGAAAGGATTTCTTTTGGCCCACAGTGTGAGGGTGCAGCCCTCCTGACAGGCGCCTCATGGCTACCCCCCCTAGCAACACTGCATCCTCAGTCAGGAAGCATGGGGAAATGAATGCCAGTGCACAGCTTGCTTTCTTATTTTTGTATGTGGGAAGCCTAGCCTGTGGGATGCTGGCATACAAGTTCGGGATGGGTCTTCCCTATTGCTCATTACAGACAGCAACACTGGGAAACACTGTAGACACACTCAATGGTCTGTTTCCATGGGGACCTCAAATCCTTCAGACTGAGACTAGAGATTAACTATCATACCAGATCAGCAAGTGGTGTCGTTGTGTGCTATATACTGTGTACCTCAGTATTCTAGCAGCATCTAGATCCAACACAGAAGATGAAGCTCCTAAACAGCAATAAGTGAAAGTTGCAAGTTATATGAATCTATTCATAAAGTAAGAACAGGCAAACATTAAAATATGCTATAAGTATATACATAAAAATGGGTAAAGCTACTAAGTAAGAAAATAATTATCACAAATGTCACAATAGTAGTTACCTCTGAGAGGGAAGGAGATGAGGACTAAAGTTAGAATAAATTTAGGGGCATCCTGCCACTTCCGGCTTAGGCAGCATTCTTGCATAACCAGACAGTTCTTTTGCAAATGTTCATTTCATCATTCTACATTAACAGCAGTGTATCTGCGGTTACTTTCCTTCCTATATGTATGCTGCCATGAAAGCTAAGGCGAGAGGGAGATAGATATGGGTAAGTAGATTAGACAGACAGACAGACAGATATGATGATAGACAGATAGATGACAGAGATAGAGGATAGAGAGATGATAAATAGATGATAGATAGATGATATAGATAGATACATAATAGATACTTGATGTTAGATTTTTGCGTGTGTGATGTGCTTGCATTTAAGCAAGCATCCTGTGCTTGGTTGGCAAACACTCTACCATTGAGCTACATATTTTTCTTTTTTTTTTTTTTTTAAGAAAAAAGAAAGACACTAACAAATAAATTCAAGGTTGAGATGAGGCCATAGAAAAAATCACCTTTACTAGAAACAAAAATTGCTTAGGGTCATTGAGTTGGGGTGAAGGGAAGCAAGGATGTTAATTAAGACCTGAAGGATGACATGGAGCCCCTCAGAGATTGGTTACCAGTGGTAAGCCCGGTTCAGAGTACTGCTTAATAAACCCAGACGATCTTTTTAATTCCTCCATAAGAGATCTAGACCATTATAAATCGAACTTTTGAAGGCCCTGGGACAGTGGTAAGTGAGCAGGCTCTGGAAGTTGTTGGATGAGGCAAATGTGTCTTCTTGTTTCAGGCTAGTGCCGTCTCCTGCTTCCGTCTCTACCTCCTGGGTGCTATGTCAGAGAGGAAGGGAGCATGGGTCTGCCAACAGAAGTCAAGGCTGTAGTTTCTAGATCCAAATAGGAGAGGGCATCAGTGCTGTGAAGTGTTATAAACATGGGCATGCTTGTCAACCAGGTAATCCCCATTGTGGGGGGTAGTGGGTGGCCCAAGAAAGAACCCTGAGATGAGATGCAAAAGCATTTTAGAGACAGTCCCCCTGCAGACTCCGGCTCTTTTAAATGGAATCTAGAACGGTAGAATAGTCAGGGGTGAGAGTCCCACCCCCACCCACCCCTACCCCCGCCTGCAGATCAGGATGTAGCTCTCAACTACTTCTCCAGCACCATGCCTGCCTGTTCTTGCCAGGAACCTCTGAAACTGTGAGCCAGCCCCCAGTTCAATGCTTTCTTTTATAAGACTTGCCTTGGTCATGGTGTCACTTCACAGCAGTGACACAGGGACTAAATTCTTAAGTCAGCTAGACACTTAGTCGGTCAGTGAGGTTTTTCTGCTGGAGAAGACTATGTAAAGAACCCAGAGAAGATAAACCAACAGGCTAGAGAACACTAGAAAACACTTGCAAACTACATATCCAACAAATATTATGTACATACACACACACACACACACACACACACATATTTACACACACATATTTACACGCACAAATAAATATGCACACACACACACATACATACACACACACACACACACACACACACACACACACGCATGTTCTAGATTCCCACACGAGAGAAAACCCTGTGGCAATTTGCCAGAGTTTGGCTTATTTCACTTAATGTGATAATGTTCAATTTTGATCAATTTTTCTGAAAATGACATACTTTTATTTCTGAGTAAATGCCATTGTTATACCCACCATGTTTTCTTAACAATTCGTGAGCATCTGCATTGATTCTATAACTTGGAAATTATAAATATTGTACCAATGAACACGATGTCTAGCATCTCTCTGATGTACTGACTAGGTTCTTTTGGGTGAATACCCAGGTATTTATATTGTACAGCTGGAACAAATGGGAGCTGTAGTTTCAGTTTTCTGAGGCACAACTTGTCTTGGCCAATGTTTTCTTGCTGTAAAGAGACAATGACCAAGGCAATACTGTAATAAGTTAACCACTTAAACCAACTAACATTTATACTAATACAGACACAGGAGGCATAAACTGAGGTAAGTCTATTTACAAGCCTGATCCTACAACTAAACGGCTAGCTCTTTAGAAATCTCTGTCCGTGTCATGTTACTGATTTAGCCTACCTTTCTCTCCAAACCCAAGAGGGCTCCTTAGCTCTCTTTCCCGAAATACTGTTTTACCTGTATCCTGCCAGCTGCATCGCTGTCTCATACCCAGTGCTTCTTCCAAGGAGAGAGAGAGAGAGAGAGAGAGAGAGAGAGAGAGAGAGAGAGAGAGGTCCAATAGTGGGGGGATGGGGCTCCAAGGCAAGCCAGTAGCGACAAGAATCTCTTCACCTTTAAGGCAGGGCAGCTCAAGGCCAACCAGCTGACTTTGCTTCAGGTTATAGAGCAAAACCACCCCCTCCCAAGCAGCTTGCTTTAAAACAGGCAGGAACCTCTCATTCTTTAACATTCTTATCTATGAGGGTTTTTAGAGGCACACCCAAACTGCATCTGACATCTATTTAAGCCTTTATATTTTCCTAGCAATTAGGTTTTGTATGTACAATAATCAAATATCCTGTAACACAATTCTAATCAAAGAAAGCATTAAATTATGGGGGATGCATTGTTTTCTTGACAGGAGGATGACTACGATGTTCTGTTGGTTGGGAGAATGAATCTCAATGGAGTTTGATTTGCATGTCCCCAATACCTGTTTAATTTTTGTTGTTGTTGTTGTTTTTGTTTGTTTGTTTGTTTTTGTTTGTTTTTTGTTTTTCGAGACAGGGTTTCTCTGTGTAGCCCTGGCTGTCCTGGAACTCACTCTGTAGACCAGGCTAACCTCGAACTCGGAAATCTGCCTGCCTCTGCCTCCTAACTGCTGGGATTAAAGGCATGCGCCACCACCGCCCAGCTAAATTTTTTTGTTATTTCTACATTTAACCTTTATCCAATTACAATTTACTTTTGTTTAAATTATAAAAGGTAGACCTGACAACTTTTCTTAATCATTCAGTATTTATCTTACTATCATTTTATTGAATAGTTCAACTTTTCTTCCCAAACTTAACTATCATTCTTATCAGACACTAAATTCTTGTAAACATGGATGGGGGAGGGAAGGAGCTAAGCGTATACCCTCAGACACTTCCAGCTTGCTACATTGTTTCATTTAGTGTTGTAGTGGTCTCCTCCCATCTTATTGATTATGCTGATTGGTTGTTCTATATTGTAATGGCTAAAACAACCAGTCTTTCTTTTTTTATGTTTTCCTAACTTTTCTCACCAATACAGCTGAAAGATTTTCTTCCGTTTCGCCACTGTCAGTTGTAATGGAGGAAGTCTAGAGAGCCTGCTTCCTCCCTGGCACTGCTTCCAGGATGTTACAAACGTCAATTTATATAATGCTAGCAACAATGCCGTACGGAGGGCACCTTTATCATCCACGATCCACAGAAGATGAAATAGAGACATGAAAATCAACTTGCCCAAGGTCACATGGCTAATAGGTGGCTCAGCTAACCATGGCAAATGGTGAACACACTCACTAAGCCCAGATAGTCTGACCAAGGGTTCACACTCAAACAGTTGGGTAATTTTGATTTTTCTTTTGCTTTAAATTGGAGATAGTACGTTTTTGTACTCTCAAGTCTTTGAGGTACTACAATGATTAAAAACACTGCTCGAATCAGCTTCACATTCACACTCTAAAGCAACATGCTTGGCCTTGCCAAGTTCTACATTACTATAACGCAATACTCAGACAAGTCATGTTGTAAAGAAAAAAGGATTTATCTGGCTCATGTTCTACAGGTCCAAGGTCAGGTTACTGTAGTGACAATCTTGGAGTTCTGGGATTCAGAAATAATATGAGTATGTTTTCATTTTATTCCTGGGTATGGGCTATGGGGCTGCTTCAGAGTATCCACAGCAGCTGACTGACTGTGATATGCCTCGTGCTCTATCAGGGGTGTGATTTTTACCAGCTGCAGATAGTTTCTGTGATTGTGTGACCTTTGGAATTCTGGGAAGTTTTTAGAGGGGGTCTATAAATGGTTGGGGTGGATTGTTGGCTGGTTGCTGTTAGTCGCTGTTGGTCACAGTTGGTTGCAGTTTGTTAAGTAGCCATGCTCAAAGAAGAAACAAGAAGATGAAATTAGATATCCTGATGACAAAGATCAAACTTGCCCCCAAAGAACATTGTCAACATCCCTAATCAGTAGGCAACCAAATCAACCCTTTCTTCCCCAGGTTTTTGTTGGGAGCCAAGGCATGGCCACCTGACCCCCTGCCCCTCAACCAGCCTGAGAACTGCCTGACACTCACCTTGGCTAAAAACATCCTGTGCCTGTTTACTGTTGGGAGGCAAGGCATGGCCACCCGACCCTCTGCCCCTCAACCAGCCTGAGAACTGCCTGACACTCACCTTGGCTAAAAACATCCTGTGCCTGTTTACTGTTGGGAGGCAAGGCATGGCCACCTGACCCCCTGCCCCTCAACTAGCCTGAGAACTGCCTGACACTCACCTTGGCTAAAAACATCCTGTGCCTGTTTACTGTTGGGAGCCAAGGCATGGCCACCCGACCCCCTGCCCCTCCACTAGCTTGAGAACTGCCTGACACTCGCCTTGGCTAAAAACATCCTGTGCCTGTTTACCAAGAGGCAATGTATTGAGACCTTCCACGAAGGGCCCCAGATGGCCGATCCTGCAGTGAACCCATTGTTCCCCACCCCTCCCTTCCTCCCTTCCCCTCCCTGCGCCCCCCCCAGCTCCTGTGAAGTATATATTGAGCAGTTTGCTCTAAGTAAAGTAGACCTTGACAACCTTTGCTTGGTCTCATCCTTTCTCTCGCCCATTTTACTTTTACAGGCATGGTCCCCCTCGAATCCCCAATAACTGAGTCCTGTGGGACGGGACAGTTATTTTTGGTCACAGTGTTTCATCACGGCAAAAATAACTCTAACTAAGTCAGCGTGCCTCTTGTTTAGTCTCCCATTCAATCATGTTCTTAGCACAGATTAACTCTTACACTCGAGAGGCATGAGTGCATACATGTAGAGAGCCGCGCCCGAGCTGGCTACAAGATGGCGCTGGCATCCAGTGTCTTCTCCCTGTAACAAGTAGTCTGCACATGTGCTAAGGGCCAGAGTGCGCCAAGTCACAGACCATCTGCGCATGTGCTAAGGGCCAGAGCACGCCAAGTCACAGCCTATCCCGGGGCAGCTCATGAGGTAATGAGCAAACAGCCAATCAGAGGTGAACACGCCACTCCAGGGCATATATAAGCAGTGCCTTTTCGGGGCTAAGGGTCTCCCTCTTAAAGATGTAATAAACGTTTGTTGCAGAAGGATCCTGGTGTCCGCGTGTGTTCTTGCTGGCGAGATGATTGCGCGTGGTTCACACATACACACACACACACACAAACACAAACACACACACACATTCATGTGCACACAAGCATTCCCTATTTCTTGCCACATAATACCCTAAAGAACCTTGAGGACCTACTCGGTAATGCCAGCATGAGATGCAGTAACATGTAGCTGGTTTTGTCTACTTTGTGGGTTCTCTTTCTTCTTCCTTTTTCCACCCTTTCAATCCCCTAACACTAAATAAGAGAGAAGAAAGGATAGAGAGGAAAGGAAAGTCTGGTGACCTTTGCTATATCTGTGTGGCAGAGACCACCCTGAATCCTCTCTCTGTACTATGAGCCTATAGAAACCATCTTATGGGCAATACAACATGTACTTTACAGAGTTTCAATGGAGTCATGTCATCAGTTTTATTGTGCACACATTGAGTTATTTATTACCAGGAATTTTTTCAAAACTTTTGTTGTACTTAAATATGCCTAAAAATAAACGACTCAGGGGCAGACTCTGAAAGTTGTATCCCACTCTGATTATTTAGCCATGTTGAACTGAACTACCTCCTTGCCTTTGCAGACTGACTCAGCTGGTTGAGGTGGTCACAGAGACCTTCACAGGGAAAAGACTAGAAAGAGTCATAATACCCTTGACATCCACCCCTGTTCTCTGAAATTTACTGGAAAGACAATGGGAGGCTAGATAATGACACACCAGTGTACATATGAAGCTGTAAACATAGATGACTGTTTAACCTATTTTCCTCGACTTATATTTGGCACCATCAACAAACATCAACATCATGTTGCAAACATCAACAAAGTCTTTTGAACACCTCATCTCCACAAACTCTCCCACTGTCACTCAGAGTGATGCTGATCTTGAGTTCCAATAACAGGAAAAGAAAAGGCAGAGGGCTTAATCACCATTTCTCTTTTTTAAAAGATTTATTTATTTTGTTTTATGTATATGAGTACAGTGTACCTGTACAGATAGTTGTGAGTGACCATGTGGTTGCTGGGAATTGAACTCAGGACCTCTGCTTCACTCTGGCCCTGTTCGCTTGTGCCCCACTCACTCAGTTGGCCCCTCTAGCTCTGGCCCTTAATCACCATTTCTATAGAACATACCATAGTTTATGTAAATTCTTACTTAATCCTACACATTTGTTTTGCTTTATGTGTGTGTGTCTTGAATAGTTTCAATTTTTTGTTATAATAAAAGAAAAGACTACTGTATTAGGATTCTCTAGAGAAACAGACTAATAACATATACATAATACATACATACTAAAATAATTTACCAAATCAGCTTATATCTAAATAATAACAACATCTCATAGTCCCAGAATTTAGGAGGCTGGAGTATGAAGATTGTGAGAGTTCAGACTTGCCTGAGTTACAAAGAAAGACCTTGTCACAGAAAACAGAAGAAGGAAAGGAAGGAAGGAAGGAAGAGAGAAAGAAAGAGAGAGAGAGAGAGAGAGAGAGAGAGAGAGACAGAAAGGAAGGAAGAAAAATGGAGAGAAAGAGGAAAGAGGAGGGGAGAGGAAGAGGGAGATGGGGAAGGAGATGGAGAAGAACAGTGAGAGAGAGAGTAAGAGGAAAGGAGAGGGAGAGAGAAATCTGGGCAGAAAACTCAGTGGGCAAAGCACTTGCTATGAAATGTAAGGGCCTGACTCAGGTCTACAGAACACATATAAACATATTTACATGTACATACATACATGTAAATGTATGTATGGTAGCAAACACCTGTGATCCCAGTGCTCCTGTGAGTAGATGGGGAGTGGAGACAGGAAACTCCCTGGAAGCTTGTGGACCATTGTTCATGGTGCCAAACAGTAAAAAAAAAAAAAACCTCTTTTTTTTTTTTTTTTTTTTTTTTTTTTGGTTTTTCGAGACAGGGTTTCTCTGTGTAGCCCTGGCTGTCCTGGAACTCATTATGTAGACCAGGCTGGCCTCAAACTCAGAAATCCACCTGCCTCTACCTCCCAAGTGCTGGGATTAAAGGCGTGCGCCACCACTGCCCAACTACACGTGTGCTTCTTAATCTATTTCCATCCTTAACCATTTGCCCTTGAACTAACAGTAGTAAAATGTGCTTTTTACCTTAAAAATCCCAGAAATTGTCTTTGCTCATCACACCCATGTTACAGCAGGAAATGGATCTCTGTGGATGTGTAGTGCTTAATGTTCCTAAGAGAAGAGTAAAACTAGGTACTTATTAAGTGCTTGTGAATGGATTGATAGATGGACAGATGGATAAACAGATGGACGGATGGCTAAGTCAATACACGCATGAATGAATTTTAAAAATCAATGTCTAATTATAACCTACAATATCTTAAATTAAGCTCCTTAATTTAAGGAAAGGAACCGCATCTAATTAACCACTGTTTCCAAGCCTAGCAGCAGGTTCCTATTACTCACCATGTGTTCATGTAATATACAGGAAGAACTGGAAAATGAGTAAAATAAGTAATGGTAACTGAATGTAAAATTATTCTGATGGTAGGATTTGGGGTTGTTACTGTTGCTGTTATTGCTGCTGTTTTAGACAGGTTCTCACTATGTGACATGCTGGCCTGGACAGCTATATCTTCAATGTATATCTATGTACAGCTACACATATCTATGTAGACCAAGCTGGCCTCCAAGTCAAAGAGATATTCCTGTCTCTGGCTCTTGAGTATTGAAATTAAAGGGAGGGTGGCTGTTGACAGGCTTTGAAATAAAATGTATTTCAGTATCTTTTTGTGCATGTAGCTGATGAACTAGACTGCCTCCATCTTAGGCTTAAAACCCATCTTATAATAAAGACAAACAAGGCTCATTCTTGTTTAGTATTAAACCTCTATTTCTCAAGGACTGATCTGTGCTCCACGTGTAACCTTAACTACAAATGCTGAGGCCTGTACCATCTTGCAACCCCATCTTTGTTTCAAACGGTCGCTATGACCACCTTGTTATGCCACCTGCAGCCATGTCTTTGTTTCAAGAGGTCTTTATGATTAACTTGTTATATTCTGCTCCTGTAACCATGCCTATGTTGCTGGCCAAACCTCCCATTTGAAAATCCCTTATCCCTGAGCTACAAATACATTGTTTTCCTCATGTCCAATGCCAATATATCAAGCTCCACCTTAGGAAAGACAGCCCATGCACAGGAATAAAAAAGCTTGCTTGAATTAATTCAGCCAAGATAATTTGGGTTGGTGGTCTTTCTCCTCTGATTTTTCGGATTAACAGTGGTATCTGTGCAGCTGTGTATGCATGTTAGATTCAATCTAGGTGTCTTGATCTTGGTTTGTCTGCCAGTTAAAAGGCAGGAAAGTTGTCTAATACAACAGGTAGCAGCAGAAAATTTTCAAGCAAAGAAATCAGCAGCAGACAGAACCATTAGCTGAAGAAACACACAACAAAGCAGAAGGGAAACTCAGGTAATGAGGGCTGGAGGTTTTAAATCCTTAAAGCATTTTCCTCCCATAATTTAGGGTTGATCAGTTTGAAGAAAGTAGAGTTGAACTTAGAACTGTTGTATAACATGTTCAGGTCCCACCTTGAACTTATTCATTCAGTTCATCAGCAAGCGACCTGCTGGTCGGAGATAAAAGTCTACAGGGCCTTTGTTTTAAGCAAATCAGGAAGGTGAGAAAGAAGCCAGCCATTTTGGAAATTTGTCCCTTTTATTAAGGAGTCATGGCTCCTCTCCCTGTCTGCTTACTGTTATGAAATATAATGATGGCGTCAGGGTACCTATCTAGCATATGTTAAGGTGTTCTGAGGGACCCTAAAGGCTTTTTTCCAGTCCCACACCCTCCTTATAGTTTCCCCCTTCTGTCTGGGGTCAAGGCTAGGCCAAGTTCCATTCTCCATCCACAGGAACATTCTTGAGTAAAAAATTCTCAGAATGTACTGACTGATAGTCACCTGACCCTCTGGAAAGTCCTAGGTAGAGTTCAAATGCTTGTCATGCTTGCTAGCCAATAGATTTAAAGGTCAATATGCTTAGCCAATAAGTTACAATTGTAACCTTACTGATGTAACCTGTGCCCCTAAAAAGTATAAAAAATATTTGTAATAGCCATTCGGGGTTGCTGTCTAGTCACTCGCCTTGAGGAACTAACTGAAGGCCGACCTCAATGCAATGGAAAATAAACCTCTTGCTTTTTCATCGATCTGTGTCTTGGTGTCTTACTGTGGGCATCTCGAAGCAAGTACCACTAACCAAGGGTCGGAGTCTTACAGTTCCCTCTGAGAAATCACCCCTGGTATAAAGGAGGTTTATTTGGGGGGAGGTAGGGGAGGGAGAGAGAACACAGTCTGGAAAGCTGTCTCAAGCAGAACATAGACCGTCAGCTTAGATCCATGATTTGACTTGGAGTCATTTATTTTGCTGCTCCCAGATATCCGTTTCTCAGAACCCCTCTCCAAGCTGAGGTTTGTCCTTGGCAACCCTGCACACTATTGACCCATCCTTGGCTGGGCTTAACTGTGAGCTGGTGTGACAAGTTACTGAAATAGTGTGTAGTTTCTTACACAAGTTTCCACTCTTTTCAAAAGACTTTTTATTAACTTTGTAAATTCCACATCATGCACTCCAATCCCACCCATCTCCCAGTCCCTCCATCTCTGCCCTCTGCCCTTGCAACCTCCCTGCCCAAAAGGAAAAAAAAGGTTTCACTGTATATACCCTTTTGCCCAAACAGGTTTGCTTTCGAATGTTCACTGCAATGAGTCACTGGTCTGGTTCAAGACCTCTGCTCTTACTGATAACCTTTCTTCTCCCAGTATGAGATTCCTGCAGGAATTCCCATTTCCTTGGGGTTCATTGTTTCATATGGTAGTCAGATTGAGACGTACAAAGCATCTCTTTAGAATAGCTTCATTTCTGTCAAGCCCAGCTTTATCTAAATTCAAAACTTGTGAAATCTGGTCAGTACTCCTCTCTCTCTCTCTCTCTCTCTCTCTCTCTCTCTCTCTCTCTCTCTTTTCTCTCTCTCT
>JADRCD010177409.1:0-10760 GCA_019843815.1 Montemys delectorum
TTGTTGCCTAATTGCTCTGGCTAGAACTTCAAGTACAATATTGAATAGGTAGGGAGAGAGTGGGCAGCCTTGTCTAGTCCCTGATTTTAGTGGGATTGCTTCATGTTTCTCTCCATTTAGTTTGATGTTGGCTACTGGTTTCCTGTATATTGCTTTTACTATGTTCAAGTATGGACCTTGAATTCCTGATCTTTACAAGACTTTTATCATGAAGGGACTTTGGATTTTGTCAAATGCTTTCTCAGCATCTAGTGAGATGATCATATGGTTTTTTTTTTTTTTTTTGAGTTTGTTTATGTTGTGAATTATGTTGATGGATTTCCGTATATTGAACCATCCTTGCATCCCTGGGATAAAGCCTACTTGATCATGGTGGATGATTGTTCTTTGATAATGGTCGATGTGTTCTTTGATTCAGTTTGTAAGAATTTTGTTGAGTATTTTTGCATCGATATTCATAAGGCAAATTGGTCTGAAGTTTTCTTTCTTTGTTAGGTCTTTGTGTTTTTGGTATAAGAGTAAGTGTGGCTTCATAGAACGAATTGGGTAGAGTATCTTCAGTTTTTATTTTGTTGAATAATTGAGAAGTATCAGTATTAGGTCTTGAAGGTTTGATAAAACTCTGCACTAAATCCATCTGGTCCTGGCCTTTTTTTTGGTTGGGAGACTATTAATGACTGCTTCTATTTCATTAGCAGATATAGGACTGTTTAGATCGTTGATCTGATCTTGATTTAACTTTGGTGCCCGGTATCTGTCTAGAAAATTGTCCATTTCATCCAGGTTTTCTAGTTTTGTTGAGTATAAGCTTTTGTAGTAGGATCACATGATATTTTGGATTTCCTCAGTGTCTGTTGTTATGTCTCCTTTTTCATTTCTGATCTTGTTAATTAGTAAACTATCTCTGTGTCCTCTAGGTAGTCTAGCTAAGGGTTTATCTATTTTGTTGACTTTCTCAAAGAACTAGCTCCTGGTTTGGTTGATTCTTTGTATAGTTCTTCTTGTTTCTATTTGGGTGATTTCGGAGTTTGATTATTTCCTGCCTTTGACTCCTCTTGGGTGAATTTGCTTCTTTTTGTTCTAGCGCCTTCTGTTGTGCTATCAAATTGCTGGTGTATGCTTTCTCCAGTTTCTTTTTGGAGGCACTTAAAGCTATGAGTTTTCCTCTTAGGACTGCTTTCATTGTGTCCCATAGGTTTGGGTATGTTGTGGCTTCATTTTTCATTAAACTCTAGAAAGTCTTTAATTTCTTTCTTTATTTCTTCCTTGACCAAGTTATCATTGAGTAGAGTGTTGTTAAGCTTCCATGTGTATGTGGGCATTCTACTGTTTATGTTGTTATTGAGGAGCCTCCTTAGTCCATGGTGATCTGATAGGATACAAGGAATTATTTCAATCTTCTTGTATCTGTGGAGGCCTGATTTGTGAGCAATTATATAGTCAATGTTGGAGAAGGTACCCTGAGGTGCTGAGAAGAAGGTATATCCTTTTGTTTTAGGATAAAAAGTTCTACAGATATCTGTTAAATCCATCTGTTTCATAACTTCTGTTAGTCTCATTGTGTCCTTGTTTAGTTTCTGTTTCCATGATCTGTCCATTGCAGAGAGTGGGGTATTGAAATCTCCCATTATTATTGTGTGTGTTGTAATGTGTGCTTTGAGCTTTAGTAAAGTTTCTTTTATGAATGTAGCTGTCCTTGCATTTGGAGCATAGAGGTTCAGAATTGAGAGTTCCTCTTGGTAGATCATACCTTTGATGAATATGAAGTGTCCCTCCTTATCTTTTTTGATCACTTTAGGGTGAAAGTTGATTTTATTCGATATTAGAATGGCTGTTCCAGCTTTTTTCTCGGGACCATTGGCTTGGAGAATTGTTTTCCAGCCTTTTATTCTGAGGTAGTGTCTGTCTTTGTCACTGAGGCAGGTTTTCTGTATGCAGCAAAATGTTGGATCCTGTTTACATACCCACTCTGATACTCTATGTCTTTTTATTGGAGAATTGAGTCCATTGATGTTAATAGATATTAAGGAAAAGTAATTATTGCTTCCTGTAAGTTTTGTAGTTAGAGCTGGCTTTCCCTTAATGTGTTTATCTTCTTTTAGTTTTGTTGGAAGATTACATTTTTGCTTTTTCAGGGATGTAGTTCCCCTCCTTGTGTTGGAGTTTTCCATTTATTTCCCTTTGAAGGGCTGGATTTGTGGAAATATATTGTGTGAATTTGGTTTTGCCATGGAATACTTTGGTTTCTCCATCTTTGATCATTGATAGTTTTGCTGGGTATAGTAGTCTAGGCTAGCATTTGTGTTCTCTTAGGGTCTGTATGACATCTGCCCAGGATCTTCTAGCTTTCATAGTCTCTGGTGAGAAGTCTGGTGTAATTCTGATAGGCCTGCCTTTATATGTTACTTGACCTTTTTCCCTTACTGCTTTTAGTATTCTTTCTTTGTTTTGTGCATTTGGTGTTTTGACTATTATGTGGTGAGAGGAATTTCTTTTCTGGTCCAGTCTATTTGGAGTTGTATGGGCTTCTTGTATGTTCATGGGCATCTCTTTCTTTAGGTTGGGGAAGTTTTCTCTTATAATTTTGTTGAAGATAATTACTGGCCCTTTAAGTTGGAGGTCTTCACTCTCTTCTATACCTATTATCCTTAGGTTTGGTCTTCTCATTATGTCCTGGATTTCCTGGATGTTTTGGGTTAGGGTCTTTTTGCATTTTGCATTTTCTTTGACTGTTCTGTCAATGTTGTCTATGTTATCTTCTGCCCCTGAGATTCTCTCTTCTATCTCTTGAATTCTGTTGGTGATGCTTGCATCTATTTTTCCTGACTTCTTTCCTAAGATTTCTAACTTCAGAGTTGTCTCTTTTTGTGATTTCTTTATTGTTTTTACTTCCATTTTTAGGTCCTAGATCGTTTTATTCAATTCCTTTACCTGTTTTTTTGTGTTTTCCTGCAATTCCTTAAGGAATTTTTGAGTTTGCTCTTCAAGGGCTTCTACTTGCTTACTTGTGATCTCCTGTAATTCTTTATGGGATTTTTTTGTTTCCTCTTTAAGGGCTTTACCTCTTTACCTGTGTTCTCCTGTATTTCTTTAATGGAGTTATTCATGTCCTTCTTAAGTTCCTCTATCAGCATTGTGAGATATGATTTCAGGTCCAAATCTTGCTTTTCCGGTGTTTTGGCATATCCAGGACTTTCTGTGGTGGGAGTACTAGGTTCTGATGAAGGCAAGTAGCCTTGGTTTCTGTTGGTAGGATTCTTGCGATTGCCTTTTGCCATCTTTTGATCTCTGGTGTTAGATGTTCTCGGTTTCTCTGACTAGAGCTTGTCCTGTCCCTGCTGCCCTGCGATTTCCCCTGCGAGTCTTGAGGCCTGTGCCTCCCAGCTAATTCTGCCTTAGAAAGTCACCGGAAAGAAAATCGCAGATCTCACCTGAGTCTCTAGGGTAAAGCATGCTCTGGAGGCAGGCTGTCCACTTTCAGGGAAGGGGCACAGAGGGTGGCTGATCCACCTCTGTCACTCGGAAGCTGAGAGGATCCTGTTTCTGCCGACCTGTGACTCCCTTGCAACTCGTGAGCTTTGTTACCATATTTAGCAAATTTTACCTCTGTAAAGCCTACCTTCCAGTAGAGTCCTGGTCGATCTCCTCTTAGCCTGTGTCTGACCTGGGCTTTTAGATGCCCAGCATTAATCTTTTGGCAAGGTACAAATGATTTTACAATCTCTTCAGAGGCTCTTTGGTGCCAGGGTGTTCTTGATCTTTCTTGTCAAGCATAGCAACCAATTTCTTGGCCCCTAAGTGAGTCCATTGATGTATCTATTTCAGGAGTTGGCTAATTTTCTGTTCTTTTCTCGATTTGGGAGGTGAAGCAGAGTGAGTTAGAATAGGAGCTAGGTTAGAGAGTTCAGCAGCTGGGCCCAGGGCTGCCTTTTGGTCTGTCTGGTCAGTCATATTGTTCCCTCGTGTGACCTTAGTCTGATTTCTCTGATGACCTGGGTAGTGAATGATGCTTACCTTTGATGGTAGCATGAGGGCTGAAAGCATGTTTAGAATTTCTTACTTATTTTTAATTTCTCTCCCTGCTGAGGTCAAAAGTCCACATTACTGGTAAATAGCCCCATGGACATGAGCAGCGGCCAAAGCCTACTGGCTGTCAGTATAGATGTTTTCTTTTTGTCCTTTTGCCATTTCAAGAGCTTTAGTTAAGGCTATAAGTTCAGCTTCCTTCGTCGAGGTTCCTGGTGGGAGTGCCTGAGACCAGATGACTCATGTCCCATCTACTACCACCGCCCCTGCCCGCCTCTCAACATTTTGTAGGAAGCTGCTCCCATCTGTGAACCAAATCAAATCAGCATCTGAAAGGGGCTAATCTGTTAGATCTTGTCTAGTTCCATGAGCATGGGCAAGAATCTGTTGGCAGTCATGTTCTACAGATGTGGTCTCATCTGTCTCGGGAAGCAGGGTTGCCAGGTTGAGAAGGGATGCTGGGGCAAATCTTATCTAATCCTAATTGAGGAGCAGAGTCTGGTAGTAGGTCATCCATGTGTTGGTGAGCCAACACTCAGGAGGCTGACAGATCAAGCTTTCTAAGGCGTGAGGGGCTGTGATGGCCAAGTCCTGACCCAAAGTCAGTTTATTTGCATCTTTGACAAGGAGGGCAACTGCTGCCATGGCCCTTAAACAACTGGGCCATTCTGTTGCCATGGGATCGAGCTTCTTTGACAGGTAAGCCACCGGTTGGTCCCAGGGGCTTAGTCTTTGGGTGAGGACCCCTTTGGCTATCCCTTTAGCCTCCACTACGAACAGGTGTAATGGCCTGGTCACATCAGGCAGTCCCAAGGCCTGGGCCGATAACAAGTTCCTTTTGATTTTGTTAAAGGCCTCTTGTTCCTTGGGCCCACATGTGAAGGGGACCCCAGCCTTAGTCAATGGGTAGAGGGGTGCTGCCATTTCAGAAAACCCCATTATCCAGAGTCTACAGATCCCTGCAGTCCCTAGGAACTTGTGTACCTGGTGAGGGTCTTTTGGTGGAGGGATCTCTGAGACTACTTTCTTTCATGCTTCTGACAACCACCTCTGTCCATCTTTAAGGAAGTATCTCAAGTAATTAACCTGCTATTGGCAGATCTGAGCCTTCTTGGCAGAAGCCCGATATCTGAGAGTTCCAAGCTCAGACAGCAAGTCCCAAGTCTTTTGATGGCACTCTTGCTTGCTCCATGTCTGCAGCCAGTAAGAGATCATCTACATATTGGAGTAGAGTTACCTGGGGGTTGGAGGCCTTAAAATGTGCAAGGTCTTGATGTAGGGCCTCATCAAAGATGGTGGGCAAATTCTTAAACCCTTGAGGCAGTCTGGTCCAGGTCAGTTGTCCGGAGATCCCCAGCTCTGGATTTTTTCCACTCAAAGGCAAAGGGCTGGCTGAAAGCACTGACTCTTAGACAGAAAAAGGCATCTTTCAAATCTAGTACAGTATACCACTTTCACTGCAGGGACAATGTGCTCAACAGATTGTAGGGATTTGGCACTGTGGGGTGTAGGTCTGTTACCCATTTGTTGACCTCCCTCAGATCCTGCACAGGATGATAGTCTCAGGTACCAGGCTTTCGGACGCGTAATAAGGGAGTGTTCAAGGGGACTTACACTTTACCAGTATGCCAAGTTGAAGCAGTCTTTTGATGTGTGGCCTGATATCCTCACGAGCCTCCTGGCTCATGGGGTACTGTTGAACTGCGATGGGGGTGGCCATAGTTTTTACCTCTACTATGACTGGGGGCTGGTGTAAAGCCATGCCCGTGCCCAATACCTCAGCCCAGGCCAGTGGTGTCTGTGTTAGCCACCACTGCATGTCTCTCTTTTTATTGTAGCATTTGGGGAGGGCTTTCAAATAACTTGTATTCACCTTCTAATTTTACTGTTAGAACTTGAAGCAGTCTTCCCCTCTTATCAGTCACAGTTGGGTGATCAAAGTCAAAATGAATTTGGACACCAACTTTAGTTAATATGTCTCTGCCTGGCAGCGGGTATGGGCACTTGGGGATAACCAAGAACAAGTGGGATACCCGGCCCACACCAAGGTCCACTATTCTTTGGGGAGTCCATGAATAGCACTGGTTTCCCATGGCCCCTCTACCCATGACTCTTTGTTTGACAATAGTCTATCTGTTGTTAACAGAACTGAATGTTGGGTGCCAGTGTCAACTAAGAATTGGACCGGCTTCCCTTCCATTCTTAAGGTTACCCTAGGCTCAGGGAGGGGGGCTGAGCCCCGACTCCCTTAATCTTCTTCTAGGGCCAAGATCTTGTCTCTAGGGGGAGTCTCCCTCTTCTCAAGGTAGTCCTTGATCCAGTGGCCCCTTTCTTTATAATAGGCACATTGGTCTTTATCTAATGGTGGCCTGTGACCCAGTTTCCCTGGCTCATTTTGTCTATCCTTCCTTCCTGACCCTTCTTGTCCCCTAGCTACCATGGCCAGGATCCTATTCAGATTTCTTTTTTGTCTCCTTTCTCTGCGTAACTCATGCTCTTCTTGCTCTTTTCTACGCTTCTCCTCTCTCTCTTCTTCTTTCCTCTTTCTTTCTTCCTTTTCCTCCTCTGTCTCTCTCTCTTATTGTACACTCTGTCTGCCTCTTTTACTAGATCTTGTAGAGAAAATTCCTGAAGGCTCTCTAATTTCTGAAGCTTCTTCCTGATATCTGTGGCTGACTGATCGATAAATGCCATTGCTACTGTGGCCTTATTCTCTTCTGAATTAGGATCATAGGGCATAAATGGGTGGACGGCCCTCATAAGTCTCTCTGAAAACACTGTTGGTGACTCAGTAGGTCTCTGAGACACTTCTCTTACCTTGGCCAGATTGATAGGGTATCTGGAAGCCCCTCAGAGACCAGCTACAATTGCCTGGTGGTGCACTCTCAGATGCTCCCTACCTTCAGGGGTGTTGAAATTCCAGTCTGGGCTGGTCAGAGGGAATCCCACATCAATTTCATTAGGGAGTTGGGTGGGTTTCCTGTCAGTGCCTGGCACATTTTTGCACGCCTTCAGGAGCATCTACTGTGTCTCCTCTGTGGTGAGGAGGGTCTACAGGAGCTGCTGATAGTCACCCCAGGTGGGCTGGTGAGAGAAAACTAAAGACTCAGATGAGAGAGGTTAAGGCCTGTGGGTTCTCAGAGAAGGAAGGATTATGGGTCTTCCAGTTATAGAGGTTTGAGGGGGGAGAAAGGCCAGTATTGTAAAGGTCTATTCCCCTGTTCATCAGGGGACCTGAATTCTCAGAGAGGGAGGGCAACCAAATTGGGGGAAACTCCCCGGTGACTCCTTGTCCCAGCAGTGGGACCTACAGCAGGTTCTTCTGTTGTAGGCTCTGCTGCCACTTCCAGGGAAGCTGGAGGGGCAGTGGGAAGTGCAGGTTGCTGAGGGAGAGTAGGAGGGTAGGGAGGGGGAGGATCAAGGAGAAGAAGATCCGAAGTCAGATCTGGATAGACTTTCTTCCGAGGTTTTTCAGTCTCTGGTTGCTCCGACTTCAGGATGAAAATGGCGGAGGAAGTAGGACCTATGGAGGAAATCAAAGGACGAACCCACAGGGGCTGGTTGAAAACCAAGTCTTTCCAAACCAGTATGTATGGTACCTGGTCCAGGTGCCCCTGAGGGCCTGGAACTAGAGTCTCGTCTTTTACCTTTTTAATCTGACTTAAGTCAAAAATCCCTTCCTGTGGCCACCCTGTCTGGCATGTTGGCCACTCTGAGCTGCACAGAGTCTGCCACTTTCCTTTCTTGACATCTACAGACAAATTGTGAGCTCTATCCTTTACTTCCGACCAGTGTCCTAGAGTCAGCATCAGGGAGGTCGTTAGAGTCTATCCCATTGCTTCAGTTGGGTAGAAGAAATAGAGACACAAACTAAAGAACAGAATCCACAGAGAGACAACACAAACAAGCACACAACAGCTGTGGTGGGAGTGTCACAAATACGAAACTGAGTCAGACGGGTGCCTTGTCGAAACAAAGCGGTCAGAGACCAGGTGGAGGAAAATCAGATCCGATCCCTCCGAAAAATCCACTGAGGAGTCCCCCAGGGCTGAGACTGAATACTGGAACTCCGGTGGGTCACTAAATTCTGAGGGAGAAGGGAAAGGAGCCGCGAGTAGTGTGGCACCACAGACTCACCAAGCTGAAAGTACACAGAGACTGATGGAGACGATTTTCGAGCGCTCGCTATTTTCCTCCGAATTTGGGCGTCTTGGAGTCTGGGGGAGCAGGTAAATCCCTGACGAGCCCCCAAATGAAAGACCCCCCAGAGTCTTTCTCTTGGGACCCCCACCCAAAGACTACCAAGAGTCCAAAGTTCGTTGCAAAAGCAAGAGGATTTTTATTGTTCCCACGCCGGGGTTCAGCTGACTTGGGGAAGGAGCAGAATCCCAGGTGACTGCTACATTGAGTATTTAAGCCCCCAAACCGCAAGCAGGCGGGGGACTTAGGGGAATTCCAGTAAATGGTTACCCAAACATGCCATCTATGTTAATTGGCTTGTTCAGCTATCTTTGGCAATGACTGCTCTTTGTGGTTGGCCATTTCCTGGAATGCTGAGTTCTGAGGAATGGTCTCAGGGCCCCTGGGGTCAGTTTCTCACGATCCTAGTGCAGCCAGGGATCAGCCAGTATTTTTTCATGGCCTTACAGTTCCATTTTGAATCTGGCATCTCCTTATTTATGCAGCATGAGCCTTTGCTCCAACATTAAATGTTTTGGTTTTGTTTTCTCTTCGATCTGTACATTTTGTATTTCTTTTTGCCAACATTTTTGTACAGTGTACTAGGATGATCTATCAATCCCCACTTACAGTGTTCAACTACTTTTCTAGTCCTATGTCCCAAAGTTTTCCACATTCTTCCAAAACCCAACATGCTCAGGCCTATCACGTCAATAGCCCACATGTTCTCAGTGACTCTTCTAATGCAATTTATCTAAGAAACTATTTAGTTGCCCTGTTTCTCCAGATTAGAGCGCATTATGGTGGACTGAAGGAATAACTGAGAGCTCACATCTTGTTACCCAACTAGCAGGTAGAGAATCACTGAGAATAGTATGAGTCTTTAAAAGAAATTTTTAAAATTAATTTTCTCATATATTATATTCTGACTGTAATTTCCCCTCCCTCCTCTGTCCCCAGTCTCCCTGGCCCAGATCCATATCCCCTTCCATTCAGGTGTGGAGAAAGGGAGAAAGTGCTGGGAGAAATGACTTGAATTGGGAGGTGTTTGGGGGACAAGATAGACACCTAGTGAAATGGAAACTCTATGGAATCTATGAAAGCAACCATAGCAAAGACTCTTAGTAATGGGGGGCAAGGAGCCTGAACCAGTCATCTTTTGTAACCAGGCAAGATCTCAAGTGGAGGAATTTGGACACCAATTCAGCCACAAAACCTTCAATCTGCAGTTTGTCTTTCTTGGATAGTGTTCTGGGGCCAAGGCCTAGCAGAACTGTGATCAAAGAGACTAGAGAGACTTCATTCAGCCACTGATGGGAGTATATGCAGAATCCCACAGCTAAACCTTAGGTGAAGCTTGAGGAGTCCTGTGGAGTGGGGGAAGAAGGATCAGAGGAATCAGAAGGGTCAAGAAACAAGAACAAGGTGCATAGAATAAATTGACCATTACCCATTGGATGTCACAGAGATTGGGGAGCCTGTAAAGGTCTGATAGAGGTCCTCTTCTTATGTGTTACAACTATGAAACTTGGTATTCTTGTGGGATTCGTAATAGTGGGAGTGGGAGCTGTCCTTAATTTTTTGTCTCCTTGTGAGATCCTTCTCCTTCTATTGGGTTGCCTCATCCAGCCTTGACATGATGGTATGAGTCTTTTGAAACCTCAAAGTCCACTCTAAACTATGACACACTTCCTCCAACAAAGCCACACCTAATCATTCCCAAACAATTTCACCAACTCAGGACTAAGTATTCAAATATAATGAGCCTGAGGTGGGAAGATTTTCATTCAAACTACCACACTAGGCAAATTCAAAATGTGAATTTAAATGATTCATTTTATGATTGGCTTATATGTATATGTAATTATGTTTGATTTGTTACCCTTGGCCCAAATGAAGTATGCATTTTTGTTAGTGTTGAAATACACCTATTTTTCTATTGGGATACTTGCTGATAGGTAGTAAATAATGTTATAAAATTTAACATTTAATATCTGATCTAGTGTGAATCCTGTGATTACCACGATTGTACATTTCTTTAAAGTAAATGCTTATGCTTCCTTCTGGTTTTATCAGGGTTGTTATTACTTAGAAAGCTCTTAGTACAGCCAAGCGTCATTTAAATATTTATGTTAAAGTCCTTTATATGTTATAAGAAATAATTTGTAAATTAAGTCTAGTTAGTTTTAACTGTTTGATTATTACAACTTGTAATCACCTAGGAAGAGAATTTTAATAATGAATTTTGTAGACCATATTAGCCATCAGACATGCCTAAGGGGGTGTTTTGATTATTAATTTATGAAATGTGAATGCATTGCGAATGAAATCATTCTGTAGGTACGGTGTCCCAAACTGTAGACGAGAGAAGAAAGCTAACTGAAAGCAAATACTTCTACAAGAATGTGTTCTTTTCTTTCTCCTCTGGGCGATGGCTGTGATATGAATAGCTTCCTGAGTTCAAGCCTAGACTTCCAGAACTTCAGTGATGGATTGTAGCTGGAATTTAAGCTAAAAGTCTTTTCCTCTCCTATGTTGCTTTTCCTCAGGGTGTT
>JADRCD010177409.1:10770-24249 GCA_019843815.1 Montemys delectorum
AAGCTAAAAGTCTTTTCCTCTCCTATGTTGCTTTTCCTCAGGGTGTTCTATTACTTCTGATACGAAAGGTTTAACATTCTAGAAATCCCTTGGATTAAATATGGTTTCCTATAGTAATTTAAATATTCATGCTTAATCTTTTCTATTTTCAAGAATTACTTTTTAAATGCATATTATTTCCTCAGAACTAAAACATATACATATAATAGTAATTGTAACTGAAGTAAAGCTAAATATTAAAAGCTGTGTTCTGAATTGTAGTAGATGAATTCTAAGACTTTTCCATTGATTTTTTTTCAAAAGTCTTTGTTGAAACATTGAAGACTTATGTTAAGATACACACTCTTCTGTGGCAATGAGTTCAAGACTATTCCTTCTCACTTTCTCTTATGTCAGGTTCAGTGTATCTGATTTTTATATTGAGGTCTTTGATTTATGTATCTTTGATTATTGTACTGGCTCTTGGGGCTCTTTTACTTCTGTGATAGTTTTTGTTTTATTTTTTATTTTGCAATGTTTCATTAAGAAGAACAGGAGGAGGAGAAAGAGAAGGAGGAGGAAGAAGAGGAGGGAGAGGAGGATGAAGAGGAAGAAGAAGAGTGAGAGCAATCACTTCCTCAGACTGAGTTATCACTTTATCCCTTGATCCTAGGCAAAGCCTTCATATCCATCTTCAGTCTCATTTCTGCTGTTGCTAAAACAGCCACGAGTTGATAGTATCTTTGGATGCTTCAGATAATGCACAGGATATGGTAGAAATGTGAAAATAACATTGAAGAAACATTGAACGCAAATCCTTTGTGTTTTTTAAACAAGTGTAACAGTGTCATAATTGGGGTGGGGGTGTTGTTCAGACTTCATGGTTCAGTTTTGTGTTATTTGCATTTTGGTGCATTCTTAAATCAAATTTATATATCTCACTCTCAATTGTTTGAGGCCAGGAATCTAGAAGGGCTTGGGACTCTGGCAAATTCCTGTTTCATGCTGGAGATAGAAGAAATGATACAAAATAACATTAATGAGTCTGTCATGCATTCTCCATAGATGGCTATATTCAGACCTTACATTATTTTAGTTAAATTGATATTTAAACTAAGAGTCTGATAAAAGAGTTGGCCGCTGAAGAATGCAAGCATCTTATAAAATATTTATTCCTAATAACTTAACATTTTAGGAATTAAAAATTTTATGGTTAAAAAAGGGCACATTTCTCTAGACAGAAAATATATAGGCTAAGTGGTAAATATTTTACATAGTAAAGAGAATTTCTTTTAACCTATATAAAGCAGAAAAAATTTCTAAATTATACACACACACAGAATACTTCTTTAGATTATGTTTATAACTCATGGCATGAATATTAGAGTTCAATTTTTAAATGATTCTAGTAACACTCTACTTTATTACTATTGCCAGTAAGTTGTTCCAGAACATGCACTCCTAAGTTGGTGTACAGATTACCAGAGAAGCAAAGCTGTGTTGCATGTGGGTCTTTCACAGATTACAGGAGACTATATACAATTTCTAATAGTTTACAGATGGTAAAGCATACCATAACTGTAAATCGAAAGCTTACTTTGTTGGCTCTATTTGAAAATGTAATCTCAAATCCAAATTTCTAGATTTTGGAAATGGTAGGGCACAGAAACAGCCATTCTGTATAAAGCACCATTACTTCTTGTGTCAGTTTGAATTAGAATAGTTCCCATACATTCACATATTTAAATGCTTGGTCCCCAGTTGGTGAAGCTGTTTGGGAAGGATTAGAAAGTGTGTTCTTGTTGGAATATGTGTATCATGTTAGAATAAATGTGTCCTTGTTGGAGTACATGTGGACTTGTAGAAAGAGATGGGTCAATGAAGGTGGGCTTTAATGTTTCAAAAGCACATACCATGCTCAGTCCTTTCCTTCCCCCTGCTCTCTTGTGTGTATATCTGCCTGCAAATGGTAGATCAGATGTGAGTGCTCACCTACTTATCTAGCACCATGTTAGCCTGCCTGCCCCCACTGTGCTCCCCACTGTGATGATAATGGACAAGATAAGCTCCTGAAATTGAAGGTAGTAAGCACATTCTCAGTTGAATGCTTTCTCCTGTAAGATGCTCTAGTCATGGTGTTTATTTACAGCAACAGAGCAGTAACTAAGACAGAAGTTGGTAGAAGTTGCTGGGATAGGCTTGACCACGCTGTTGCTTGAAGAGATATGAAAGAGTTTGTGATTTTAGTCTAGAAAGTAGATGAAAAATTTAAGTAAGGCCCCTAGTATCCTAGTAGCTGTTGTGGAAGACAGTAGTGCTGAGGGTGATTTGGATTGTGGAGGCCTGGTTCATGAGACTTCAGAGGGGAAGAATATTAGTACCTGGCCTAGAGACAATTCTTACGATGTTTTGGCAAAGATTGGCTTCTTTCTTCTTGAGATTAAATTGGAGAGCTTGGAATTAATGTTGCTGGCAGAGGAAATTTCCCAGTATTGACTGGATAGCCTAGTATTGACTGTGTCAAGTGGGTACTGGTGATCACTGTTACGCAGATCTACAATAAAAAAGAGAAAATAGGCAAAAGAAAAAAACTATAGAATTTGAGGAGAGAAAATAGCACTGGGAAATGTAATTTTGGAGCCGAGTGAGTCTTATGCTCTAGGATACAAAATGTTTAAAGGAAGGCCTGATTCAAAATGGAATATGAAGAGTAGTGTCCTCAGGGAAAGACCCACCCAGCTAAGCTTCCAACTAGTGAAAAGGAATTAAAGGAGAACTTAAGCATTGTAATTCAAGGACAGGGGCCAAGTTTCCTAGCAAGCTGGCAGATGAACTTGGTAGCTTTGTCCACATGGTTCTGAATAAAGAAAGATATGGAAAGGGTTTGGCGAGTCTTTCTCTGAGGTTAAGAAAGCTGCTGGGGCCATATGTGTGACAGATGACAGATGGGGCCATATGTGTGACAGAGAAGTGTCTGCATAGAGGCCTGGACAAGACATTGATGCTTTGAAGGTGAAGCATGGATTTTGTTGGAGACCCCAAGATGCTGGAGATGGCAGAGCTGTGGGATATCTGTCAAGTAGAGCTCCTCACAAAATATGAAACCAGCATAACGGATAGAAGTATGTCTTAGTCAACAAAGCTAGAAAGAAGGAAAATTTGGAGTTTGCTCTTCTGGATTTTGGTCTTGCTTGTGTCTGGTAGTTCCTCACTATTTACCCATTCTGTCCTTTTGGTGGTGTATTTTCTGTGCCGTCGTATGCTGGAAACATGACTACTTTTCCCAAACCCTCTTTTGGGATAGGTAAAAGCTCCGATGGTCTTCTCCACTTTCACAAGTATCTTTATTATGAGTGTGTCACTTTCTCCTTAATCCGTTGGGCTTACTTCTATACTAAATATCTTTAATAAAACTTTCAACTCTGTACTATCATGAACCAGCTAGTTCTAAAATTATTGTCAGTGTCAGAGATACAAACCTTGATTTGGTCTGAGTTTGGGATCCTACGAACATTAGAGAAACTCTTCAGGCTGCTGAGGAGGGAGTATGCTTTCCTCTCCTTACTGGTGATAGTTCATGGAATTCTAAACATATTTTCTAACAGTAGTATAGACTTTCTGATAAAGAAACAAAATATAATATTGCTCCTTTGTTTTGGGAAATATCATTTTGCTGCTTTTTATCCCACTTAGACCATATAGTTTACAAATAAAAGACACAGAACCTTTAGAATTATAATAAGCCTAAAATCACTAGAGTTGGGCAGATATCAACGTTCAATACTATTTTCTGCAGATCCCTGTCACTAACCCCGTGGAATCTCTCACTATGTTCTGCCTGAGCAGCTCCCACTCCATCAGTCTGGCTCTCATGGTCACGTGCTCATGATCCACCTACTTCCATGGTGATGTCTTTCTTTTGGCTCCTCTCTTCTCTTCCTCATGGTCACTTCTTGGGACCTGATCCCCAGGCTTTCAAGCCCCACCTACTTCTCTTCTGCCCAACCATAGCTATAGGGGTCTCTTTTAACCAATCAGGGGTAACTTTGGGGATAAAGTTTAAACACACACACACACACACACACACACACACACACACACACACACGCACGCACATACACACACACAAAGATTGGTATACTTGAGGATCTGCTCATGTTGTGGGTAACCAAGTCTTGGGGTACAGTATTTAGCATTTGAATACATCACAGCACCACCAATCCATTACAGTCCCTCCTGTCCAAGTCAATTATAATGGGCCTCACAATCATCTGTGTGGGAAAACATCCTTTAAGGAGGTGGCTGTTCCATAAATTTTAGAAATGGTATACCATCTGCCTAAGACACAGGTTAGTATAGTTACATTTTCCACATTTTTTTGTCTTGGCTGCTTTAGAGCTTCTACCACAATGGTCTCTCTGATTACTGTTTACTCCTACCCCTTTATGGTATTCTTTACAATGATCTTTCTAGCCACTGCCCACTCTTGTCCTGAGAGGGATAAGATAGGCTGATTCCATGACAGGCTTCACATTTACAGTTAAGGACTGCCTATTGACTAGGCCTAAATCTCTATTTTCCAACAAACCCAGGAAAGTCAGTTACTAAAAAAAAAACAAACCCAAGCTTCAGGCAGCTAGTCAGAAGCTGTCCTGCTACCTGGCCTGAGGCAAGGACAACTGGTCAGCAGCAGTCTTCAGATTTCCCCAGCTACAGTTTCCAGCCCAGTGCCCTAGTAATGGTTCTGGAATTTTCATAGAGATGGACCCAACAGATTAAGCTAGAGGTCACCTACCCTGGAATTCCTTTAATGTGCTTTAAATTGGGCCTGCGAGCTCACTTTGGGGGTCTCTCTGTCTTGGTAATGGGAGACCCCAGCATGCTGGACTTCTGAAAATTAAAACACTCTTTGTGTTTACATATTATTTGAGTCTGGGGGTATCATTCTTTGGAAAATCATGGACCCTTATAATCCCTTGGGAATATTTTTCCCAACAAGCCTCTCTGGCTATTGGCTACTTTGATTTTTTTTTTAAGAGTGTTCGCCTTCACAATGATCTCTCATGCAACAGATGATGTGATTCTCACCCCTTGAGAATACTTGTTCAGTAATGATCTCCCTGATCATGGCCTATCCTGATCTCTTGTGGGTGCTTCATTAACTCTATAACGACCCTATGTTCTAAGTTACATTCTGTACGCTATGCCTGGATTTTTTTTTTCCAAGAAGATCTCCAGACATGGAAGCTAAGGGGATGCACAGCAAGGTCCTTGTAATACTCTCCTCTGCCTCTTCAACATTACGGAGTGAATCCATATTTCCTATAGTGTGAAAGTGGTAGGTTGCCACTGGAACTTCTCTTCTCAGAGCTGCAGGAATAGTTTGGATCTTGATGTCTGTTGGTAGGAGGGACAGGTCTTTCCTCCATTGTTTTGCAAAGTACCTGGCATGAAGTTTCTCTTAAAGTATGCACTATAGCGGTAAGAAACTAGGATACCGATTAAGAATAAACTGAACATAATTGAGAATAAAGAAAATTATGTTTAACCTGAGGTTAATAATAATGAATCTTAAGAAAAACAGATCCAAGAAGTTCTGAAAATGTGCTCTAATACTTTTCAAAATGACAAATGTATTTTCAGCCTTAAACACCAAAGCAGTTGGAAAGAGAGTATTTAAGACAGAAATTATGACTGTGGCTAGTAACTGTTGAGTTCTTATAAGAAAGGGACTGAGTACAGCCTGTGTGGGGCTATTTGGGCAGAGGAGTTCCTTTTTCAGGTCATCAGAAGTTAACAGTATCTCAGACACTCAGAGTTGGGGCTGTCATTGTGCAGTTTAGAGTCACCTTAAGACTAAACATGTCCTAATTTTGATTTAAAAGACTCGACAAGTGATAGGTACCATACAGTTGTGATACTGTTAACCATCCCAGCAGGAATAAAAATATTCTAAAAACACACTGTGGCTTTCCTATTAGGTATTAGACTATTGAAACAATGGTCCTCAATAAATTGGAATTTTCTATTCTAAAAGAAGGAAAAGGCCATTCCTGTTGCTACCTAGAGGAGTTTCTTGTTATTGAGATACTGATTTCATACAACTCTGATAATTGGTCAGGTCATCTTGCAGGAAATTCTGGAACACAGAGATTTTTCCCTACTGTGGTTTTCTGTTGCTGTAATTAAATACTGACCAAAAACAACTCAGGGAGGAAAGAGTTTATTTCAGCTTACAGGTTACAGTTCATTGCTGAAAAGACCTCAAGTAGGAACCTGGAGGCAGGAACTGAAGCAGAGACCATGGAGGAGCACTGTATGTTGGATCACCCAGTTTCTTCTGTATTTTAAGACCATCTGCCAGAGGTGACACTACCAATAGTGGGTCGGCCTCCCAAGGCCAAATGTTAATCAAAAAATCATTTCCAAAGACATTTCCAGAGGCCAATCTGATGTAGGCAATTTCTCAGTTGAGCTTGCCTCATCCCAGGTGATCCTCGTTGGGTTAAGTTGACAGAAAGTCAAGCAATGCTGAGTCAATAATTTGTATAGCTGTGCTTTGTCCAGGGCAGCTTAGTTTTATATAATTTTTTCTTTGTATTCATACTTAAATTTCTGATTATTACCTAGAAGATTGTGGTGTGTGTGTGTGTGTGTGTGTGTTTGTGTGTGTGTGTGTGTTTGTGTGCGTGTGTGTGTAAGTAAGCTTTCACTTCACTTGACCTCCTTTTTTTTCTTTCCCATGTGACCAAATTAAATGCATCTTATTTCTCCGTTTTCATTCCTTTTCTCCTTAGTAGGAATACCGAGGACAGGTGACCGAACGTAGTTGTTGGGTCTTCTATGGTCCAAGCTTTGACCATCAACTCTAATAACTCTACACTACTTTGATGTTTTTCCTTGATCTGTAAGTCCAAAAGGATTCACTAAATGAGCTTTGAATGAAATCATGGAAGAATCAAATGAATGCTCAATACAGATTGCTGCTCCAGACAAGCAAGCAGAATGTCTAAAGATACTGCCTCTCTCTCTCTCTCACACACACACACTCTCTCTGCCTAACAGAAGGCTCATTCTGCATAGCAAGTTTGGCTCTGTCAAGTCACTATGGTTTATGATAATACAAAAAGTCATAGAAATATTTTCCACTGAAAATATAAGTCTCCATTGGTAATAAGGTCTGTGTTCCATATGAGATGGCATGGGTGGGGTGGGGTTGGGGTGGGCATAACCTATTTTCCAAACTCCCATTGGCTTTTAGTGCTGTTAACAAAAGGTCAATTAATAGAGAAAAGCAGGCAATTTTAGTAACAGGTGCATGTGAATACTGGAGACAGAATTGTTTCTCTTTGAAAAATTAACTTCCTCTCCAAACAGTGGCCTGGAACTCTGTCTTAAGTGGGATTCCAACAAAGAGAAATGTATTTTAGAATGACAGACAAAGGAACAAAAAGATGCTAGACCCAGAAGGAATGTGTTAGAGTCCACGCTGGGTTCTACTGTCTATTGACTAGGCCTCTAACCTGATAAATAGCTGTTTTCATGGACTGAGGTTTTTCATTTCTTCTGTAGGAAGAAACTGGAACAGATATGAAAGACCTTTCGTCTCTGTGAACTTCTGTTCTGTGATTAGGGAGACTGGAAGGAAGAGAACTCTTCTCTATTCTAACTATCCTTTTATTCAACAGTGCTTAATTGTTTTATTTATAATGCATTTTGTCTTGAAGACAGAACCCAGGGCCTTTCACATGCCTGGCAAGTACTCCTGTACTGACTTCTACTCACAGTCTTACACTTTAGGGAGAGATAGTTAGTTTTCATCATATATTTCTATACTTTGTCCTATAGAAGATGAAATGAAAAGGAGGGAAGAAGGAATAAAAGAAGATAAGAAAAAAGGGATGATTAAAAAAATCAAATACTAGGGAAAGAAAACCAAAAGATTCCACAACAGCTAAACATGGCCAGTATTTATATAGTCTGTTTACTGCAGCTTTAGGAGTTTGGGAGTACAGAAATACTAATATTTACTCAAAGAACCATAAAGCATTTGCATTAAAAGTATTTCTTCATGAACATATGTACATTTTATATCTGTTGGTTTATAAAACTATAACATCTAATTCTTATATGCCATAAACAAGTGTTATTTTAATGTTGAAGTAGATATTTGGTCTTCAAGTAAGAGATTCTGAAATCCAAGAAACTACTTTTTGGAAGAATGAATCTATTTCTCTCTATTATGAGGGATTTCTTTGGATTCTATAGTACAATCTTCGTAGGTGCTAAGGAGGGGTTTTTCTGAGACTTACTAGGGGCAGCACAGCATCTCTGGGCCTGTAGGCTGTCATATCTGTGACTTAATTGAGAGAGTAGAATACTCTCAGCTGTGGTAATAGATCATGGAATTATTACTGAATATACGGAGTCTAACAGCATCTGCTTTAAAACAAGCAAGGAGATATGCTGATAAATTGGTGAAAGGAAATGCATTTAGTAAAAGTTAGGCCTGAAGAATATAGAGGCTTTTCTGTTTCAAATTTCCATTGTGCGTAGTGGTGGTGATGTGAAGCATGGGGGCGTGTAAAGGGCTTCTATGAGGCACAGTAGATTATCATGAGACAATGGATATAGGAGGAATCCTTGAGAAGAACTCTTTTTTCCAGGGTGTTATCTCCTTTACTTCTTTTGGAAAGTCACCTAGGATCTAGTACCTTGACCTTCTGGAAGAGCACACACATTATATTCTCAGAAATGTTAATTATTTCTAAATGTCAATTCATATAAGCTGAAGCAAAAAGGAGGTATTATAAAGAAGTCTCAGTTTAAAAATCTAGAAGTATGTGTTAAGGAAGGCAAAAGTGACTGTTTCTATCCATCTTGCTACAGAGAGACAACTTGTATATGCTCATCTTTTGATGAGCATCTGTTAAGAGTAATTCCTGAGTCTATCTGTACTTGAGATTCACAGACTCTCAGATTCTAGCTGTCCTTCCATCATTCCTTAGTGAACACAATATACAAACAATAAATATTTTCCAGATGAGCTTGCTGAATGGATATCCAGAGCTATCTTTTCCTAGTTATTTCATTAAATGTTTGAAAGCAAACTCAGAGAAAGGCTGGGAAACAGAGTGTCAATGTCTGTACCTGACATCAGCCCTAGTACACCAAAATGCCTGATTCTACTTCTCTGGAATTCTAATATAGGAATTGTTAATGCATTGCTTATTTTATCTTTTAAAATGCCAGCATAAGTAAAGGAATGACAGGTGACTGTGAAACATGTTATATGATCATGTTTGTGGGTTCATTCCTTTCATACATTTTATTCAGTTTCTGCACAGAAAAAGAAAGAGGGAAAAAGAAAGGATGGGAGATTGTGTTCTCAATCAGGTTATCACTAAGGGATTTGTGGTAGGTCTTGGAGATGAAAGATTATGTTCTTAATCAGGTTGTTGCTAAGGGATTTGTGTTGGGTCACAGAGATGGCTCAGCAGGTAAAGGTACCAAGACTGGCAACTTGAATTGCCACACATGTTCTATGGTGAGTGTGTATGGTATATACACACTGCTCATAGAATAAACTGATAAAATGGAACAAAAATGCTCTGAAGGCTTAATGAAAAATGTTGCATTTTAAGTGTGAATATCCTAAAAACTTGAGTCTCACTCATATAATATATATGTATATACATATATACACACATATCATATATATGTATATAGTAACTTGGAGAACTGGCTGTGTAATGACCTTCTTGGCTAATTGATTCGGAAGACAGAACACTATCCTCATGCCTCATATTCTAGTAGGTTTTGTAGAAAGAGTTCTGTGGGAGAACTCAACTGTTCAATGGCTCTTGATGCCCAGTCTTTGTACCATACAATCAATCTTGCTACAGTGTTAGTGAAAGCAAATCCCAAAGGTACAGAGTCAAGAGGTGAAGAAATAGATCACATTTCTATGGAAACTGCAAAGATTAATTGAAGAATGCAGAGTCTATCATTAAATAAATTTATTATTTTAATCACTCTACAACCAGTGGGTACATAGAGATGAACATTGATAAGTAGATATGCTTCACACATCTTTGTATCTAACTAGCAGACTTTGACGTGGCAACAGAGCAGTCACAACAGAGCAGAGAGCTGGGTTCCTTCAGAGAGTTACTGCTTTCCATCTGTGGAGGCAGAGAAGGCAGTGAATCAGCATTAAAAGGGTATGATATTTATTCTCCAGGAAACAAAAAAGTTTTGAAATCCATCACAAATTTTTATTTTCATATGTGGCATTCCAGCTAGTGATTCCAATGTTTCTGAAGGAACCAATATATTTCACTATGTCCACTGCCCTTTTTTGAAAGAGAACATATGCTCTATGACAATGGATGTTAGATTAATGTGATTTTTTGTTTTACAAATGAGGTTCATAGTTATGAGATTTCCTGGCATCTCAGAAGATACTTTGGACTTTGAACAATGATGATATTTTAAAGACTATGGAAATTTTTAAAGCTAGATTGAATATGTTGTGCATTAAGAAATAATGATAGACCTATGAGATGTAGATGATGTTTGAATAGGAAATCTCCCCTATAGGCCTCATCCTTACTTGGTCTCCAGCTGGCAGCACTGTTTCTGAAATTGTAAAGCCTTTCAGAGTCAAACATCAATGGAAAAGTGGGTAAAATCAAATATTGAGTTGTCAGATATGTAGCCTATGTGTTTGGCCTGCTTTTGTTGTTGTTATTTATTTATTTATTTATTTATTTATTTTTTCGAGACAGGGTTTCTCTATATAACTCTGGCTGTCCTGGAACTCACTCTGTAGACCAGGCTGGCCTCAAACCCAGAAATCCGCCTGCCTCTGCCTCTCAAGTGCTAGGATTAAAGGCATGCGCCACTACCGCCCAGCTGTTGTTGTTATTTTTGTTGTTTTGATTTTTGTTTTTATCGACCAAGTTGTTAATATCATATATAAATTGTATTAAAAGTAATGTGAGGGCGGGCCATGGTAGTGTATTTCTGTTATTGCCCAGCATTCATGAGATGAGCACAGGAGGATCAAAAGTTCAAGGTCATGCTTGGCTACATAGTGGTTTATGATTTGAAAGGTACTCTGGTGTATGTAGTGCTCCACCTCAAAAAACAAACCAATACACTAGCAACGGGACGAGAACAAACATGCAGGTAAGTCAAAGTAAAGGGTAAGAAGCAATCCTGGAGAACCATTATGCTGACAGGCTTGGGCAATACATTTCAAGCATGGAAGACAGAGGGAAAACATTCTTGTGTGTGAAAAGACTCTCCTTAGAGAGGAGAAGATTGCATCAGTGAAGGGGAAGTGACCGACTGATATGTTAAAAGCAGATAGAATGCAGTGACAGGCAGGGCAGAATAAGAGACAATGCTTTGAAAACAGTAAACTCATTTGGGTCCTTGATGGAGAAGCCGTATTAGAAGAAGAAGAAGGAAGAAATGGTGTTGTAAGAGGTAAATTAAAAGAATACAATACCAGTACAAGTTAAAATAATACAATACACTTTTCAAGTGTTTTTTTCCCTCAATTTGGAATAAGTCAATGGAAATTACCTGGAAGCAGATCCCTAAATATCCATGTGCTATTCATATTTTGTTTATATGTATTGACATGCACATTTTTTCTTAAGGAAGGAACATTTTTTGTTATGGAAGGAACTTTTGATATAAATGATTGGTTATCAAATATAAACGCTATAAATCACTTAATAAATATTTAGTGAAGCTTAGTTAGATTGGTAATATATCCTTTAAGTAGGTTTTTGTGATCTCCCCCAGCCTCAAGTGGGCTGAACCAGACCTTGTCCTTGCTACAAAGCAGCTAGCCCACTTGGGTGGAGTTCCTGAGATAAAGAAAGCCCTTTTGTTCTACAGAGATTCTCTGCCTCTCCTGAAGTTCCTGCTAGGAGCCATGCCCTTCTGAGCAGCTTCACCTGCTTTCCAGACAGAACAACAAGATGCTAATTAGGCCACAAGATGCTGGCTTACTGGGGGATGGGTTTCCCTGACTATATATTCTCAGATTCTGAAATATACATTGGACCTTGATCAGAACCTTTTGTCTTTGTCTGGTTATTTCTCTCACAATCCGATTCCCCTATTTTCCCCCAGGCTCCTGCCTCTCTTTCAGGAACCTGGTTTGTGTAGCTGCTGCCGGCTCCAGGTTTTTTAAAATTTATTATTAGGAATTTATTGTTTGTATGCTTATAAAGTCAATCTAAAGTCAATGACATTTCTACCCATTTGTGCTTGGTGCTAAGGAACCCAAGATGTGCATGGGTGAAGAATTCTTGCTAAAGTGTGGAGAAATGCTACTCTACCAGAATTTCCTCCTATATAAAACATTTCCTCTTGTAGGGAACCTTCTCAGGGCACAGTATTATCTAGAGACTTGGAACACCTTGTAACATGCCTGGATGATCTTTAAAGATTCGGGATGTTCTAAAGAGAGGTGATATTCCTTCCTTTGGGGAAGCTCAGGTGGTAAACAACTCAAAGGATCAAGAAGTCCTGGATGTGACAAAATATACTGGGCATTGCAGTCTTCAAGCTTTTGTAAACAATAAGGACTATTGAGAGATACTGTCATACAAACTTCTCAGACCAGAAGACTCTTGGACAAGACAAGTCACATGGAAGAGGCAGATCACCTAAGCTGCCTACAAACAGCTGTGGCTACCCCAGCTGCCTGGAACGGGCTCAAACCAATTGATATATGCAGAGAAAGCCCTCTCCAACCTGTTGACATGCCTACAAGCTGTGCAATGCATTCTGTTTTCAGCTTGTGTGAGCTGTCAATGTGGCTTGGGCCACATTAATGCAGTTGTTTTTCATCATTTCTGCTACTGTAAGTAACTATTTATACACATTCTTGCAATGAATCCTGATAAGACTAGTCCATCCATCTATTTGGACTTGGGGCATACTTTTGTTTGCCCTCAGTTTCTTGTCTGGGGTGAGCAGATATTTGCTCATGTCTGCCCAGGAAGAGTGCCACACACTAAAGATGCAGAATGTCCTTTTGAGAGCTAGTTCATGACCTGGGTCCATTAGCATGTACTAATTCTGTGAAGCAGGTGTCATCATTTCCATTTTAGAATAAAGAACACAGTTGACAAAACTGCTTCATCAGTAAAGTGCCCATCAGACAAGCCTAAGGACAAAAATCTATCTGCACACATCTACATAAAAAGATAGCCATTGCAACATGTACCTTTTGTCCCACCACTAGGAAGGCAGAGACAGGAGGATCCCTGGTGCACATGGGCCAGCCAATCTATTTGAATAGTAAGGTCCAAGCTCAGTGAAAGAGCCTCAAAATATGATGTGGAGAGTGATACAGAAGGGCTGCATGTCTACTTTTGGTCTCTGCACACACTTTCACAAATTCATGTAAATGTGTACCTGTACCTGTACACACACACACACACACACACACACACACACACACACACACAC
>JADRCD010177415.1:0-30606 GCA_019843815.1 Montemys delectorum
TCTCTCTGCTTATTTCTCTTCTGGGTAATGTTCTGCAACTCTTTGGTCAGCCTCCTCTTTTCCTTCTTGAAATGCTTTTTGCTTAGGACAGTTGCAGGGGGTGATGTCTGTCTGCCAGCCTCTGTAGGCAAAAGAAGACAATAATAATTTCATGTGAGGATACAAAGAGTGTAGACAGACCACTCAGAAAGAGAATATGCTTAGAACTTAGTGACACCACAAAGAGTTTGGTCCTGGCTTGAGATGCCTCTTCAGTTGATCTCAGCTCTCCCATTACTCTATATAGAGAACAGAAGATGTAAGGAGCCAGGTGTTTCCTCTGTCTCCCTAAGCATGCCATTATGATCAGAGAGATGGCTTCTCCAGGATTATTATCAACTGCACTGGATGCAACTTGATTTCAGAGCCCTCAGTCCTGTGGTTTCACAAGTCAATTGATAAAATTACAGTCCATAAGTATTTGAGTAATTGGAGATGCTTTGATATCCTAACATGTTACTCTAGTTTCACTTCATGGGCTTAAAAAGTCGTGCAGGGGGAAAACATGGTCAACAAACTGATCAATTCCCCTTAGTGAAATACCAAACAACCCAGATGTAGCAATAGGATCCCATTTCTCTTTGGGTGTATCCATTATGACAGGTCTATGTTTAAAGCAAAGAAATGCTTGCACCCCACTACATGGGTTAAAGAAAGGTAAGGTGGAAACCATCAAGGAAGAGGAGGTTAGAGTACTTCTCAGAACATGAGGTCATGACCTGGACCACAATTCTCTCCCTGATACTACTGTATGATATCCCTTGAAGGTAAAAGAAACCATGGTACTCAAGTGTAGTGATGCCCTTCCCATAATTGTCATTGGTTAGGCCCTCTGTGACTCCTGATGGTCTCATTCTGTCCCCATGGAACATCCTCAATATCTAGTGAAAGCAAAGACTTGCAGTTCACAGCATAACAGCTTTGGCCTTGTCAACTCCTGCCTTAAGGGATGGAGAAAGTAATGTTCTGAAATCGTGGATGTTTAAGAATTGTGATAATTATGTAAATTTTTTGCTTCCCAGAGGCTATAGTCTCTGTGCCCAATTACTAGAAAGGCCAACTCAGGTCACCCCTGCCAGGAAGCTCAACATCTGCTTCTAAAGGACTTACTCCACGTTACCCAAGACCACGTCCTTCGTCCTTCATTACTCTGAGATGAAAGGCCAGCTTCCATCCTCCTCTCTCCAATCTCTCTCCCATCCACATTGGCTCTCCGAAAAAGTCTTCTGAGTCGGGCAAACATGTTCATTGAGGTATCGTCTAGACACTGACTGAGAAACCTCAGTGAGCTTGTTGTAACTACAACACTGGTGACATCACAGTGGAGGCCAAGAACTCTCCAGCAGAGAATAGAATGTCTAAGAAGGGACTTCTGAAGTCATGGGCTACAGTCTTTGGCTCCCTGCTAATGTTCTCCCTGTCCTGACAGGAAGCTGAAGTGCCCTTTCCTGGAGACTCTCCTGGGGAAAAGTCATAAAGCACATCTTACCTCTGAACACAAGGTTTGCTCAGGCTTGATTGGCAGTACCTAAGTAATTTGTATGTATCTGTTTCCTTTACAAACACTTCGCAGAAATGTCTCATCCTACCTCAATTTTTTCTTAATAACCGAAATGAGCCATTAAAAACTACTGAGAAATCACACCAGTTTGAATATGCAGCCAAAAAATTCTCCTATCTCATCATGTGCAGGTGTATGAAATCCAATCCAGGAAGAGCATGCAGGACAGGTTGCAGTGTGGGTGTGTGTTAGGGTTTCCACTCATGAAGCCTTGTGCTTAGCTTTTGAAAGTTGCCCCAATATGCCTCAGGATAGTTATGTGCAGGCATCATGGTTCGGGCAACAATCTGGAGATCCATTAGCAGAGGAAAGTGAAATATTGAAGTGACTAAAAATAAACGCCCTCAGGCTGAGTATGGGGCTCTCCTCTCTGCACCAAAGTCAACAATCAATATTGCTTACAGCCCTCTGTGAGCTGTACCATGAGATTCTGTCTGAAAAAAAAAGTGAACAAAGGTGGGGGCCTTGAAGGCCGAAGGTATAGGAAAATACGATAGACATAAAAAATACAATACAGTTGACAGAGCAAGGGCCTAGCATCTTGTGTTTCGGTACATGATTGGCCCCCAAACCACACAAAAACTTATCTTATTCAAACATGGATTGTTTATTGAATGCAAACACTAATAGTGATTTATCAGAACCATAGCTCAGGTTTTGCAGTGCTGAGCCATGGTCCCAACATTTTTCTTTGTTAGTTTATAAAGCAAAAAAAGTCCCCCAAAATAAACAGCAACAACAACAATAACAAAAAACAACGAACCAAACAAATAAAAAACCCAACCAAACAATAAAAGCTTAGGTAGCTCATATGAAAAGGCATGAAGTGTCCTGTGGCCAGTTCTGATCAGGTCATTTTAGATATAACAGTGCATATTGACTCTTAACTGATGGGTCCAATCTAAGGCTATGTTGAACATAATAAGATTATCAAACATCATACAGGTCATAATAGGATGTGAACACAATGACTTTGCTCTGAGTCAAGTTATTTTTCTATGTTGATGATTGGCAGGCATATTATCATAACAATGTGAAATAGGGGGTAGACATAGAACACAATGGCTGTAGCTATACTGTGGTATATTTCCCTCAGCTTTAGAATATCCATGTCTGTCACAATGACTAGTGCTTTCTTCATAGCACTTGGAGGCCCCACTTGTAAGCCTAGCTATTGGAAAGTGGAAGCAGGATTATCTGAGCTCAAGGTTAACCTGGCAAAACTGAGGGAGTCCAACATGGGATATTTGAGACACTGTTTCAGAAAACAATATTGAAATATACTCTATATCGATGGCCTGACCTACCAATCCTTGTCTATTTTAAAAAGTGTACCATGCTCTTTCTACAAATCTTTCTTTCTGAAAAGATGGTGAAGTAGAAAAAAATCTTTTTATTCTATGGACTTTGTTCTCTTTTTCCCTAGGTGCACATTAAGAAAAAAATGAAAGTGAGTATCAACATCAGAACAACTGAGTAATATTCACTGCTGCTAGCATAATACTGTGCCTAGGACAATCTATAGCTTCCCTGAGTGTTGCTGTCACAGCAGGAAGTATTAGGTAATGAGGCCAGAGCCCAGAGATCTTTTCAAGGGTTTAGACAGAAGCCATCAGACATATTCTATTTCCTTTTCGTTAGATTAAATCAAGGAGACATAGTGTGAACTTGGTGGGCTATTTATCCATACCTCTTAATGTCACCCAGACCTTTCTGATCTCATTAAAGGAAAGTGTTCATGCATCTCCTTTCCAGATTTTTCTTGTTATTATTCCCCATGGCACAGATATTATGTAGAATTACATGTAGCCAAGCAATTGCTGCCCTCAGTAAGATGTGAAGAGTATCAATAATAAATGACTGCACTGTATTTGTTTACAGAAGTACATTACTTGAAAATCAAGCATAACTGAGGAATGGGACACCAGCACTGTGTCCTGGCCTTTCTGTGTCTAGACCTGGCTCACAGGGAAGTTGGAGCCCACCTTGGGTCCCTGTGCAGACACAGAGTAAGGTGGAATGAGAACTGAGCAGTGTGTGCAACACTGCTGAGGCTCTCTTTTCAGGCAACAAGCACATTCTCTGTCCTCCTTCAAAGGAGCTCCTGTTGAGGCCATGGATCTTGTCTAAAATGGTAAGGGCATGCAGACTTCTTCCCCAATGATACAAGTTCTGTCTGATGAGACTGGCCCAACAAAGCATAACTGTAGCAAATTTGTTACAAGCCAACAGTTTTTTTTCATACTGTTGCTGTAATGTGTCTTCCAGTCATGTGTGTAAAACAAAACAAAAATAAATCTTGACTCATATGAAGATGATGTTGACCATGTACCCTGTTATGTTCTGTATGTTACATGGTTTGTTAATCTTATGAATTTCCACATCTATATGTTTCACATAGGCCCTGTCAAATGTAAATTCAATATCATGTCTGAAATGGCTTGAGTCAGGGATTTCATAGGGCAGCATTTCCAGCCTTTATGAGGGAGTTCTCTGTGGTTTTTGAATAGAGCTGACCTGAGAAATGTCTACTACACAGTTTTGATCTGTTGCCCTGGTTGATCAATCTTAAGGTGCACATTCTATAAACTATTCCTGTTTCAGTGAATCAGTGTTTCTATAGTTTTTGGAGTGACCCCAGGACACCAAACTTTCCATTCAGCAGCACTTAGGTCAATGAGCCAAGTTAGGAACGTTGTTATCTTTCCATAAATTATGTGACAAGATGGATGAGGAATTTATCCCTAGTGATAAGGATCAAGGGTCCCCTTGATGATTTTTAGGTTCCTGTGAGTCATGTGCAACAGGTTCAAGATCCCAATTCTTTATTTTTAATTAGATATTTTCATTATTTACATTTTGGATATTATCTCCTTTCTCCTCCAAAAAAAACCCCTATTTGATCTCCTCTCCCCGTGCTCACCAACCCACCTTCTCCTACTTTCTGGCCCTGGAATTACCATACACTGGGGCATAGAGCCTTCACAAGACCAAGGGCTCTTCTTCCCATTGATGAATGACTAGCCCAACCTTTGGTACACATGCAGCTGGATCCATGGGTCCGAACATGTGTACTCTTTGTTGGTTGTTCAGTTCCCGGGAGCTCTGGGGACACTGGTTAGTTCATATTTTTGTTCCTCCTATGGAACCCCTTCTGCTCCTTGGGTTCTTTCTCTAGATTCTTCATAGGGGACTCTCTGCTCAGTCCAATGGATGGCTGTGAGCCTCCACTTCTGTATTTGTCGGGCACTGGCAAGGCCTCTCAGGAGACAGCTATATCAGGCTCCTATCAGCCAGCACTTGCTGGCATCCAAAAGAGTGTCTAGATTTGGTGATTGTATATGGGAAGGATCCCCAGTTCGGGCAGTCTCTGGATTGTCCTTCCTATAGCCTCTGCTCCACCCTCTGTCTCTGCACCTCCTTTCATTGGTATTTTCTTTCCCCTTCTAAGAAGGATTGAAGTATCCACATATTGGTATTCATTCTTCTTGAGATTCTTGTTGTTTGTGGATTGTGATTTGGTATTCTGAGCTTCTGGGCTAATATCTGCTTATCAGAGAGTGCATATCATGTGTGTTCCCTTGTGATTGCCTTACCTCAGTCAGGATGATATTCTCCAGATCCATCCATTTCTCTAAGAATTTCATAAATTCATTGATTTAATAGCTGAGTAGTACTCCATTGTGCAAATGTACCACATTTTCTGCATCCCTTCCTCTCTTGAGGGACATTTGGGTTCTTTCCATCTTCCGGCTAGTATAAATAATGCTACTATGAACATAGTGGAGCACATTTCCTTTTTACATGTTGTAGCATCTTCTGGGTATATGTCCAGGAGTGGTATTGCTGGGTCTTCTGGTAGTACTATGTTCAACAAACCTAAAAGTAAATAGCCAGATGAACAAAATTCCAACTCTAACAACAAAAATAGCAGGAAGGAACAATTACTTTTCCTTAATATCTATTAATATCAAGGGACTCAGTTCCCCAAGAGAAAGAAATAGACTAACAAAGGGATTGCGTAAACAGGACCCAACATTTTCCTGAATACAAGAAACTTACTTCAGTGACAATTACACTCAATACCTCAGAATAAAAGGCTGGAAAACAATTTTCTAAGCAAATAGTCCCAAGAAATAAGCTGGAGTATACATTCTAATAAAGAGTAAAATCGACTTTCAACCTAAAATTATCAGCAATAGATCTCTAGGAGCTACATACTCCTCTTGCTAATTTTCATTATTTCTTTTCATCCTCTTTAGTTTTTCAAACTCTCTCTTTCTTCTGGGTTACATTTGTTATTTCTTTAGTACTTGCATATTAGAATTTTAGTGAAACTTCTGAGTTCTTTTCTACAGTGACTAAACCCACCACATATTTTTGTTATTTTCATGGTAACCTACAGAAGTTTGATTTTCCACTGTTCATTATATTTACCCTTTGGAAGAATTGCAGTGATAACACATTGTGGCCTTAGTCAGTGTTTCTCTGAAAACTAATGATGTTGAACATCATCATTTGTTGACTATAATCCCCATTTAGTGAAAGTGTTTCTTTGTGACCACGTCATATTTCCAATTTGACTTTTATAGTTAAATTTTAATAATTACTTGTATATTTTTAAATGGATTTTGCTCTTGACATGAAGCCCAAGAACTCTTGCTTTGGCCCTGGATACCAAATGTTCTCCTATGCTTTTACCTAAAGGATTATACTTGGACAAAATTATAAAAGCTATTAGACAGATCCTGTCTAAAAGAATTACAGGGACAAAGATGGGGCAGAAATTGAAGGAATGGCTGACCAGTAACCAGCCGAACTTGATACTCATCCCATGGGTAGGCATTAATCTCTGACACTATTACTGATGCTCTGCTGTGCTTGCAGACAGAGGCCTAATATAGCTGCTCTCTCAAAGGCTGTACAGTAGCTGACTGAGACAGATACAGATACCCATTCCTGATAATTGAACAGAGGTTTGGGACCCCTATGGTACAGTTAGAGGAAGAATTGAAGGCCCTGAAAAAGATGGCAACCCCACGGTAAAATTGACAGTATCAACTCACCTGAACCCCTGGAGCTCCCAAAGACTGTGCCACCAACCATAGAAGATGCATGGGTTGCTCCAAGGCCACTGTCACATATGTGGCAGAGGGTTGCTTTGTCTGGCCTCAATGGGGGAGGATGCACCTAATCCTGAAGAGACTTAATACACTATAGTAGAGGGATATCTAAATGGTGCTGCCCTCTCAGAGGCAAAGGGGTTGGGCAATAAGGGGAGGGTAACAGCATCTGGGATGTAAATAAACACAAAATTGTAAAACCTTAAAACTCTATAGTAAAACGGAAATCAGTTTGGAGTTGATATTTGCCATTTGAGCTTTAGGTTGATTTCATCATTTGTCTAGGTGTGTCTTGTCACTCCAGTATCAATGGCTTAAAAGGCTGTCCTCCCCCAATAACAGTGCTTTAGATAACTGGTTTTGTGGATGGGTTGGCGTTTCAGTTTCTCTTTTGGTAGACTGCTAAGTATCATCCTGTATCAAAGATATTAGAACATATGGGTGAAGGCTTCTTGTAGGTACCTGTTCAATTTCTCCATGTTAAATGAGTTGTGTGGGAGTTGTCACCCTCCCTCCTCAAAGATTTTAATCCAGAAATATTGTGGTCCAAAGCAATATTTCCCTAAGAATTTCATAAATTCATCATTTTTAATAGCTGAGTAGTACTCCATTGTATAAATGTACCACATTTTCTGTATCCATTCCTCTGTTGGAGGACATCTGGGTTGTTTCCAGCTTCTGTTTATTAGAATAAGGCTGTTATGAACATAGGGGAGCATGTGTCCTTAGTACATGTTGGGACATCTTCTTGGTATTTTCCCAGGAGTGGTATAGCTGGGTCCACAGGTAGTACTATATACAATTTCCTGAGGAACCACCAAACTGATTTCCAGAGTGGTTGTACCAGTTTGCAATCCCGCCAGCAATGAAGGAGTGTTCCTCTTTCCTCACAACCATGCCAACATCTGCTGTCCCTGAATTTTTTGATCTTAGCCATTCTGACTGCGTGAGGTGGAATCTCCAGGTTGTTTTTATTTGCATTTCCTTGGTGACTAAGGATGTTGCACATTTCTTTAGGTGCTTCTCAGCTATTGTGTATTCCTCAGTTGAGAATTCTTTGTTTAGCTCTGTACCCCATTTTTAATAGAGTTATTTGGTTCTATGGAGTATAACTTCTTGAGTTCTTTGTATATATTAGATAATAGCCCTCTATCTGATTAAAAGGGAAGGTTAAGATCTATTTAAATAATTCAACACTTTTCCCAATTCAAACTCTTCCATATTCCTACAAAAATTAACAGGTTCCTCACAAAACAATTTCCCTTTCTCTGGTGACAGTTTCTAAATTAGATACTTTTCTGTTACTGGAGAAAAATACCATGACCAAAAACATCTCAAGAAATAAATGGTTTTGATCAGTTATAGTGCCAGAGGTATTAGGTCATGAAGGACAGGGAAGGCCTGGTATGATAACAGCAGCAGGAGGCAGAGAGATCACGTTTTATCTATACAGAGGAAGCAGAGATGGGCCACAGGGAATGTGGTGAGGCTATAAACCTTGAAAGCTTGTCCTCAGTGATGCACTTCCTTTGGTAAGACTCCATCTCCTAACTTGATTCATAACCTACAAAAATAGTGCCACCAACTGGGGACCAAGTGATCAAATTCATAAACCAATAGGAAAAACTTCCCATTCAAACTACCATAAATAGTATCAGCTGCACCTTTGTGATTTGGGCTTATTCTTTAGAATTCCTATGTTGTGAGTTTGCTCCCCAATTCAGTATTATTACAAAATAGGATTTGATATAAATATTCAGGTCATGCTCTCATAAATGGACTGTTACTCTGACCCACAAAATTACGAGTAGATGGTTTCTGGAGATTCATGGGATCTTATTCAGAGAACTATAATAAAGATGCACAAATCACAAAGTAGCAAAGAAAATTCATTTGAAAGGAAATACATAGTAGAGATCAGAGATTTACTGCAAGTGAGCCAAATGAATGAGAAAGTGCTCAGAAGAGTAATTAGTATTTGGGGCTTTCCCAAATGGGATTGAAGAAAAGGTGTTCGATTGTTCAGGAGCAGAACACTATAGCCTCTCTGTTTTTTATTTATTTTAACTGTTAAAAATTTAAAATACTTTGTAAAATATGAGTAATTTGAGAGAAACTCCCTAGTTCTTCAGTGTCTTTGTTTTTATTTTCAATTGGTTCAATGTAGTAATAAAAGCTGTAATAATAAAATCAACATGCTATTGGCATAAAACAGACACATTAACTAATGGAATAGACTTGAAGACTCTGACTTAAATCCACATACCTATAGACACCTAATTTTTGATAAAGAAGTCAGAAACATACAATGGTAAAAAGAAAGCATCTTCACAAAATGGTGATGGTCTAACTGTATGTCAGTAGGTAGTGGAAATCAAATAGATCCATGTCTATCACCCTGCACAAAACTCAAGCCCAAGTGGATCAAAGACCTCAACATAAACCTAGGGACACTGAACTTGATTTAAGAGTAATGTGGACACATTGACACAGGAGGCAACTCTCTTACAGGAACTCCAGTAGCTCAGGTACTAACATCAACAATTCATAAATAGGACCTCAAGAATCTTAAAAGTTTCTGCAGGGCAAAGGACACTGAAAAAACGCAGCCCATAGAAGCAGAAAAGACCTTCAAAAGCCCCACATCTGACAGAAGACTGATATCCAAAATATATGAAGAATTTTAAAAAAACTAAATATCAACAAATCAAATATCCTAGTTAAAAATTGGTAAAGATCTAAACAGAATTCCAACACAGGATCATGTAATAGTGAAGAACTTACATACTTCCAAATGATTAAAATCAAAAACAAAAGTAACAGTTTATATTGGTGAGGATGTGGAGCAAGGGAACATTCCTCCATTGCTGGTGGGAGTGTAAACTTGTACAGCTACTTTGGAAATCAATTTGAAAGTTTCTCAGAAAATTTGGACTAGATCTATGTCAAGACCAAGCTATAGCAAGCACTTTTTGTAATAGACACAAAGGATGTTCCATCATACCACAAAGACACTTGATGAATTATGTACGTAGAGGCTTTATTCAGGGCTATGTTGTTTTGATTGTGAAGATTCTGTGATTCTGGTTAGCTGGGGCTGAAGTATCAGCTGTGATTAACAAGATACCAGAACTACTAAAGAGAGAACTTTGCATTACTGGGACTATTGATGCTGGTTAGCTGGAGCTAAGAAATTAGCAGTGATTAAGAAGAGACCAGCATCATTGAGGTGACATCTTCTGGGGAGTGTTTTCTGAGAGCACAAAGAGGTTGTGTTCCAGAGATAGCCAAGGTTGTACCTTGTGCTTCAGCAGGACTTGGTAATGTGTAAGAGTCACCCAGGTGGTACTGGTTTTGACAGCACAAAGGAGTCATGAAGAGCAGCAGAGGCTCGGCACAGTGAGAGGCCATGGAAGGCCATAAGTGAAGGTGCAGCTCAGTTTACAATTGATGGCCCAGGACTGAAGGTGTCAAGCAAAAGAGCTGAGGCTTGGCACCATGAAGACAGTCTATGAAAGCTATTGGTAAAACCTATTTACAGTAGTGTTTTCAGAATGCCAGTACCATGCAATGACCATCAAGGACAACAGCAGCAGTAGAATACAGGCATCTGGAGCTCAGAAGACAAGATGTGTGCTACAAAGGGCAGAGCTGGAGAAATGACTCAAGCCCTTGGAGGAATCCAAAAGAGTGTGAGTCGATCCCAGACATTGGATGGTTAGAGTTTTATTTTTGCTTTTGATTGTGACTGTGCTCTGATATTTTTCCCTCTTGAAAGAAGAAAGTATTTTAGTGGAGCCCACAGTTAAGAGACTTTGAATTTTAAAAAATATTAGACATTTTAAATTGATTAAACTTTTAATATATAAAGACTTTGGGACTTTAGATCTTGGGGATAAATAAGAAAATATGGGTTGAGACTTAATAGTGATGTGTTTGTGTGTCAAGTTGACAAGGGGTTAATTGTACTGGTTGGTTTTGTGTGTCAACTTGACACAGGCTGGAGGTATCACAGAGAAGGGAGCTTCAGTTGGGTAAGTGCCTCCATGAGATCCAGCTGTGGAGCATTTTCTCAATTAGTGATCAAAGGGGTAGGGCTCCTTGTGGGTGGTGCCATCCCTGGGCTAGAAGTCTTAGGTTCTATAAGAGAGCAGGTTGAGCAAGCCAGGGGAAACCAGCCAGCAAAGAACATCTCTCCACGGCCTCTGCATCAGCTCCTGCTTCCTGACCTGCTTGAGTTTCAGTCCTGACTTCCTCTGGTGATAAACAACAATGTAGAAATAAGCTCAATAAACCCTTTCCTCCCCAAGTTGCTTCTTGGTCATGATGTTTGTGCAGAAATAGAAACCCTGACGAAGACAACAGATCAGAACATTATTAAATCATAAGACAGAAAAACTTTGGCAACAGCAATATTGGAAGCTGGTGTTCAGTCTCATGGTAAACATGGTGGAAAGAGGAACCTACAACTACAAAACAAAAAAATCAGGCAAGAGGCATTCATATTTCCCACATTGTATTGCTAGGGAAAGGTAAATATCCTGAGTTATAAAGCCAGATTGAATTGGATGACCAACTCTAGGCTCTCTGTCATTTAGCAGCTTTAAATGCTTCAGAATAATGGGACAGTGTCTCAGGAAAGAGGTCCAAGTCACTTATTAAAGTTATTCAAAGCCCAAGGAAAGCTTTCACTAAGTTTTTGCAAAGGTTGACTTCTGCTACAAATACAATATTGCCAGATTCAGAAGTCTGAAAAATATGGTTTCAAACTTCCTTTGAAAATACTAATTCAGAATCAAGAAAGGGGATTAAACATTAAATGCAAGAAGAGAACTGATAGAGGAATGGATTAGAGATACGACTGATTTTTCGATCTCGCATTTATGATGTTAGTTGGATAGAGTAAGGAACTTCTAAAATTCTTAAGAAAAATCAAAATGACAGATGTTTTCATTGTGATAAGCAAGGACATTTGCAAAGAGATTTTACTGTTGGCTCTGTACTGTAATTTAAAATGGTAGATAATGATACCTCCACTAGTTATTTTTATTGTATCCAATTGTTTTAGCTATCCTGGGTGTGGTTATTTAAATATGCTTGTTCCAAGGAGTGGTGCTGTTAGGAAATGAGGCCTCAGTTGAAGTTGAAGTCCTTGTACTGAAGGAGTCATGCTAAGACGTTGAATCTAGGCAAAATGAAGAAACTCTAGTTGCAGCAGAAAACCTAAGCATTATTGAGATGCCAGTACTATGGAAGGATCACCAAGAACCTCAGCAGAGAAATGGAAAAAATAGCCAAAGCTGGAGAAGTGACCCATGCCCTTTGGAGGAAGCCAGATCATGTGAGGATACCAGACATCAGACATTGGAACAAAGAGCTGTAAAGTTGAAGTAGACTTGGTATGATGGCTATTCCTGGTTGTTAATTTGATTCAATCTGGAATGAACTACAATCTAGAAATGGAGGGCATATTTGTGATCCAGATCTTGAGGTTGGGGAAGACACAGGCTTCTGACCCAATCTTGTCATGGAGATCTTGTGGCACAGTGACAATGTAAATCCCAGGGAAAGTAATACATGCCTTTAATGCCTTAAAACTGTGGCAAGCATATCTGTGTTCAAAGTCAGAGTGGGGTAAAGCAAGGTATATCCAGGTATGGTAGTTCATACCTTTAGTTTGAGCCACATAAGGACATTGAAAAAAGCAAGATTCACTCTTCTTCACCCATTTTCATTTATGTCAAACCATATCTGTTGGAACCTACTTCTTCAGGACTCCACCTTGTACAAACCAGAAGAAACCACTATGCTCTTGGAGCAGAGAAACTACTAGAATTTTTGGTTTCCAAAGAACATCTGCCCATTATGGGGGGTTAGTTGGAGTACAGAACCCAAGTCATTATGACACATTGTTTTAATATAGTGAGACATTCCATAACTTACAAGACTCTAGACAAACCTGACTAATATATTTGATACTCCTAGAATTGATGCCAGAGCCATGGGATACCTGCTGAGGAATCTTCTGACACTACAACCAGCCCAAGGAAAAGAGTGGTTTACACTCATCAAAGCTGACAGGAGTGGGACATTGGACAGGGAGATGCAGATTTTCAGTTTGAGACGCTGTGTTTTTTTTTGTCTTGATTTGGTCCAGTACTCCCTCACTATGACTGTCAGGAGACATAGTAAGACAAGCTTATAAGTAGCAGGTGATCATTCTGAATGGCCTGATTTACATTATTATATACTCTGCAATATTTGAGCCCTTATTAAGCAAGACTCTAGAGGTCTAATTTTAGGAAAGATTCCTGCTATTAATATGCTTTCCCTGTTATTGTTATACATATATAATAATCACTAAGCAATAGCACAAACCTTTGGAGGAGTAGATCTCTGCAGTTCCATGAAGATGTACTGTCTTTGTGATGCTATATAGATAAATAGATGACTATAGGCTTAATGATGATCCTATAAGAATTCCTAAAAGTATATCAGTGTTTATTAAGCTCTTTAATAATGAGACTACTATAAGGTCCTTTTCTGATAGTCAAAACTGCAATGAGAACTCTCCCAAGTGTCAGCAGTTAATTGCTCTTACGTAATAAGCAGACGTTTTCCTACTCAGAGCACATTACAAGAGTTGTAAAACAATTAAGCAAAGCTCAAAAAAAGGGAACTAAGGATTTATTATAAGTGTTAGGATAGAAGATAAAATATCAACTGTGTTTATCTATCCAAAACTTCACTTATTAAATTAGTTATAGTTTTAAACCTTCAGTAAACCTGTGGAGCTGAGACAGGTGATCGATGTTTAGCTAGATAATTACTCCTAATGAATATGCAGGTAAACATTCTCTCCTGTAAACTTCTATTTCAATTTATGATTTGACTTTCTGTGTACTTTTGATGAACTTTTTAACATGTGATCATGTATTCTGAAAGAGGCATATTTGCTGAAGACAAAGAGAAGAATCAGAACTGGGGGACTGAGGTGAGAGGAAGGGAGGTGAGAAGAACTGGGCTGAGAGAGGAACTGAGATGAGGAGAAGATTTTAGTCAGAACTCTTCTTAGATTAGAAGGAGAATGCAGAGTGGAATAACTTAGAAGCTATAGGTAACATCAAATACTAGAGAGCAAAAGAAGATGCTACAGAGAGCAGCAGGAGCAGGCAGGCAGGTTTCTCCTTATCACAGGACAGAAGAGGTCACCTGGTAAGGACAAGGCAGGCTAAGTCTTTTTATAGAAACAAAGCTTTGTTTCCTTACAAACATGGGTTTAATATATTTAGCATTAAAAGGGTAGAAGCTTTTTCTTTTTTATGTAATAAAGATAGGAGCTCCATTCTTCATCCAGAATAAGTGAGTTCTTTCTGCACTGGTGCTTGGTCTTTTGCTTCTTATGTACATGTAAGTATGGATGTGTGTGTAAGTATGTAATTGTTAGTGTGTATGCATGTGTGTGATTAAGGATGTAATTGTGAGAACACATGCAATCTGGGCCCAGCTGGATGTGAATGAATATGTATAAATGAAAAATTTGACATGAATCCATATATGAATTTATGTGAGATTATGCATATTTGCTAATATAAACTTTTTCCTTCTGCGAGTGTTATTCTCTTCCCCTGGTTCAATAGAAGTTTATTGCTCTAAACTTCCCCCTAGCTGGACAAGCAAGAGGCATCTGACAATAGGGAAAAGGTTCTAGCAGTCAATCCTTTACTTAATCTCCTGTTGTTTTAGGATGAGGTGCTAAGTGCCAGAAACTGTAGTGTCTGGCCTCAGAGGAACACAGAAGGCAGGTCAGCTACAGTAGCATAGTAACTTAGATTTAGATTAGTAAACATTTTATTATGCAGCAACCCTAAATTTCTCATAAGACAAAGTCTTGCCCAAGAATCTTGTAAAGCCAAGTCTTACCCTAGAAATCCTAAGACTAAGTCTTACCCTCCCCCCATGTCTTCCCTCTCTGCTGCCTCAAGAAGAACCAACAATAAAGAAGAAACACCTCATGTGATGGTTCGCCCCCGGCATATGACATTTTGGAATGGCAACATTTATCTTGTGATTTTTGACTTGTATGATCTACCTTATTTTGATTTTATAGGGAATTCCACTTTAGAGATTGTGTGTATCTAAGAAGAGGCTTTGAATTTTAGACTTTTAACGTTGTTGAAACTTTTATGGACTATGGGATTTTGAAGTTGGACTAAGTGTACTTTCCTTTATGCTATAGATAGGTATGGCCACAATAGACTCCTCTGTTTGAAGAAGCCTATGGGAGCCAGGGAGTGGATGTGTGCTTGGAATATGCTTGAGCAAGGCAATAGCACTATTAGGAGGTGTGCCCTTATTGCAGGAGGTGTCTCACAGTGGGATTGGGCTTTGAGACCCTCCTCCTAGCTATACACAAGACAGCCTTCTCCTATTTGCCTTCAGAACAAGCTGTACACAGGCTTGGTGGGGACATAAATGTCAGCTGTCAGGCTGCTGTCTCCCAACAACTTGACAAGAGAGTTAACATTGATCTTTTAACTGAAACCATTGCTGTCATATCTGCAGACAGGGCAAAATATCAAACAACACTCACAAGTACATAGGCTGACATGCTGCCACTAAGACTCCTATCAGTGCAAACAAAGAACAGAGCAAAGGAAGAGACCTCATTGGATTACATGAAGAAAGGGGAAGTAAGGCCACATGCTACCCAGAAGAATGTCAAGGAGAAGCAATCATTTGATGTTTGTATTTGGATTTTATCCCTGCAAGATGCTTCCCACCTGGGATGTCACATGACCTCTACATGACTCCTGACTAAAAACCAGAACTCACACAAAACTATACATAGCTTCCCACCTATCATCAGGACCTGCAGGAATGTGGCATGCTAATCACCTGCCACCCTTACTGGACTACAGATTAAAGCAGAGCAGCAAGGTACACTTGTCAGTAATTTAGTTTCTCACAAGAGGCTGACTTCCCAGAGTTATGTGTAGACAGAGCAATAAACAACTACTCGATATACTCAATATACACAGGAAGTGGGTGGCTGCTTGGGAGTGTTGATTAGAAAGGTGGTAGGGGGAAGCAAAGATGGATGGACTGGGCAAATGGTATCAGACAGTATTAGCCTGACTGAGCTGCTTGCCTGTACCTGATGTTTTTGGGTCTGGAGATTGAAGATTGTCTCCTGTTCATGTTTACCACTCAGGTTCAAGTTACACAAACATTGCTGAGTGGTAGCCCAATTAACTTATACTTCCTTGCTCTCTTGCTTCAGTGTTACCTTCTTCTTCCTAAGAATTGTCTACATCAGGAGATGACTATGCCGGTTGGTGGAAACACTCCACATAGTAAGGTCCTGCTGCCTCCTCCTTCCAGTCTTATAAAAAGAAAGAGCTCTGCTGCCTCTAACACCGGGACAGTACTAGTTTCCCTCAATTCTGACCTCTCTATAGAATCTCTTTCTATGTAACTAAACTTACTCCAGTTTCCTGGTTGTATACACCATCTCTTTCCAGCTGGGATACTCCCAAAGTTTTCTGTTCTTGCCCAAGGCACCTGGAGGCTGGATGATATTTCTTTGGAATGAGCTTGGCAAATCCAGAAAAGACATAAAGCCTTGCCCTATATTGGGGTTTTATATCCTCAGGCCCTGAAACAATAAGTAATATGCTCCCCTAGACATTTTTTCATCTTTCCCTCCTGCAGTTCATGACTAGTTTTCCAGTCTTTGCCCTGTAGAAACCCACATTTTGGTGGAAGGTTTTCCTTGGTTCTTAGCATAACCTCAAAGTGGAGAGAAAGTAGAAATTAAATAGGTATAGATTTTGCCTATCAAATTACACCAGTATTATTTGAAAGTATATCTTTCATCCTACCTGGTAAAAACTTTTTGGCAACTGGTTGAGTTCACTTCAATAATAACCATGGAAATGCAAGCTCTCTGAGATTTTGGGAAATGCCTTTAACAGTACAACTACAAGTATGATGGAGAACTGGTCTTATCATATAGATTTGATCTTAGGGTTATTCTATTCCAGAGTACTGTTTCATTATTCACACCTACTTAAAAACTCCCATGATTCGTTTCTTTGTCAACATTGATACATCCTTTTATTTACTAATCTAAATCTTCAGCTGTGTCCATTGTTTTCTAATTGCTTTTATCTTCTTTGACCTCTTCCTACCTAAGTAGTTAACTAGCTCTCAGCAGTTACCTTCAGGTATTATTTAGTGGTTTCAAACTACGAGCCACAAAATCACAGGAACTTAGAATTGGAAGGGGCTGTCAAGACCACTTGGATCAACTTCTCTCCCATGTGGAAGTTCTTCTCTAATCTCCTAATCAAAGGGTTATTCAACAAACCACTTGAATGTTTGGACAAAAAATTTGTCTTTTTTTTTTAGAAGACTATTTCCATGAGACACATTTTGTCTACATTAAGACTAAAGTGTGCATGATGTCAACTCTTTGTAATCATTCCCTGTCAGAGTAAGTTCAACTCTTCTCCCTTGATAAGACAGTCCTTCAAATACTACCAAACCTTGATCACATCTATTTTGTTTTTGTTTTTGTATTTTCACACAAATGAGAAACATTTCCTTTGGGAAAATTTGATGGCTTCCACATCTCTTTCCTGGATGACCCTAATTTTTACTTCATTTGTATTTTCTTCTGTGTAGATTAAAATTCAGGAATCATTATAGGATCAATGCCACCCACTAGCCACCTTGCAAACGACCTTCAATTATGCCCCTCTGATATTAATTTTCAATTACCAGTACACGTCATTTTTCTTGACTGTTTCTAAATCCATAGGCATCTTCCTTCCCATTCTACATCACTTCTTACAAACCCAATTACTTTCTGTCTTATATCAGATTCTAATTTCATAACTTTATTTAAACAAGGAAGATCCATTCTTCCTTATTATGAAGGTAAGCAAATTTATTGGCAAGGTTAAAAAAAGAGAAAATTGACCAAAATTCTCTTACTTTGTTGATTCTTTGTGTGGTTGGTTTATCAGGGTGACTTAACTTCATAGCATGAGTTTATCAATGTTTCTTCTGCTTCTATTTTGTGAAGGATTGGTATTAGATCTTCTTTGAATGTCTGGTAGAATTCCGCACTAAAAGCATCTGGACCTGGGCTTTTTTGAATGAAAGACTTTTGATGACTGTTTCTATTTCCTTAGGGGTTATAGGACTCTTAATTACTTTACCATATATTTATTTAACTTCGGTAATTGATAATTGTCTAGAATCACTCATTTCACTTAGATTTTCCAATTTTCTGCAGTACAGGTTTCTGAATTAAAACCTAATGATTCTTTGAATTTCTTCATTGTCCATTTTTATGTCTTCTGTTGATTTCTGATTTTGTTAATTTGGGTATTGTCTCTATGCCTCTTAGTTGTTTTGGCTAAGCATTTGTCTATCTTGTTGATTTTCTCAAAGAACAGGCTTTTGGTTTCACTGATTGATTGTATTGTTCTCTTTGGATCAAATTGACTGAATTCATCCCTGAGTTTATTCCTTGATATCAAATGCTACCTACCTCTCCATGAGATGAGACATTGTCTCACATTAGTATCTGCAGAACACAATATATCAAAACCATGCTAATCTCCATGGTTGTGATGTACACCAGAACCTCACTGAGAACAGCCACACTACTAGGTTTCAGGGTGTGTTTAATAACCCCACCATGTCAGTATAACCTGAAAGGTGTCAAGAGACATAAGTAACAGAAATCTGCAGGATTCCTCCACCGTAGATTTCACTATGATCTTCAATGTCAGTTTGTAAAGAAATACTATTAGTATTTCAGTGCACATACACATACAAACATAAACCCAGAGAACACTGTAGGGGCATTGTTCTACTTACCATGTGTGATACAAGGAAGGAATTCAGTTTTCTAGCCTTGGCAGCAACAATGAATACCTGCTGATCCATGTCATCAGTTGATCATTTAAACAAATAATTTCATAAGCTCTGTATCTGTATTTGTGGTCCCTCTCTTCCCCCCCTTTCTGTGTGTATATATGTGTGTGCTTCCTTCACATTGTGCAATTTTCCCACTCCAATAATAAAATGAGTATTAATGAAAATTCTACAAAAATGGAATCTACAGAGGGATCTGGGCAAAGCTTAGAGTGGCTTAAAGCCCCTAAGGAGACTCTCCTTTTGATGTAGGTTACACCTCGGATACAATTGGATCCTTTATTTTTTTTTCTTCCCCTGTAGCCCAGAATACTAGGGTGGAACCTACGGAATTGTGCATGTTAGTCAAATAGAACACACCTGAATTACATCCCAGGTCTAGAAACCCATTCATCCTCTACAATAATTACAGGGCAGGTGGGATCAAGAAACTCGACTGAGACAATCAGCTGACAATATGGCCACCTCAAGACTGGTTCTCAAGAATGGCTGAGAGAATGCTTGCAAGACTGGGAATGTTTTGCTATCTGAGAAAGTACAGCACCTCAGTCCACACTGCACATTTAGGATGGCTTCATCTGGTAAGGACTGACACGAACTATTGTCTCATATCATAAGTGTCAGTAGAAAAATCCAGGATAATGTATACATCTGGGAGCATTTATCAAACAAACGACACAGTGTTGTGAGGACCCATATGTGAGTAAGCATAGCAAGACCCAGGCCCCTTTGAGGTTCTAAGAAGGACAAGGACCACCACCCAATAGTGTAGTAACTTTGGAGTGTGGTCTAAATCTTGTTTTAAGTACTTTCCACTGTGCTAGAGATGACCCTTTCTATGGCAGAATCAGTTCATAAAAACCAGAGGACCTTTGGGAGGGAATAATCAAAATCTCTACCCTGCTTCTTTAGGTGCTGAACTTTTAAAAGCCCTGGATTGTAGGCAACTCTATGTGGATGCACAGGATGAATTCTTCCACCAGTTAACTCTCTGATTCACCTCCAGTCTCTGTCAGTTCCATTCATTAAGTAATAAAACAGTCACCTGGAAGAAGCATGTTCACAATACAGTCTCCATTTTTCTATAGTAAAAGGGCAGCTTCAACTGTCCTTCCTAAATTCCACAGTTGCCCTGTCATGCTCTCCTCCAGAAACATGTGGCCACAGCTGTAGGCACCATTTCCTGTGGCTGCTCTTGAAATTCCTCTCAAAATTGCATAGATTTTTTTTTTTGCTAACATGAGGGATTCATTATCCCAACCCAGCCCACAAGACGCTAATCTCAATTCTTAATTTTACAGAAGTGCATATTCTATATTGTCATTCTACATTAGAGTTGAAAAAATCTGCTCTAAAATTGAACATTAGGAATGCTGGGGCATGATCCTGTACACACCACAAACAGTGCTAATATCAGAGACCTGCATGCATGCCTGGCAGACTAGGGCAATGAGCATTGCTGCTCAAGCACATGTCCCTACAATCTCCTGAGATTTCTCCACTCATTTGGAGGTTATCCAGTCTGTACTTAATACAGCATATGCCCTAGAAGGACAAATACCACCTGCAGGAGGTATGGGGATGACTCATCGATTAGAGATTCTGCTGCTCTCTCTGAAAACCCACATGATGCCTAACAATCATCTAAAACAGGGGCTATTATCCCTTCTTCTGGCTTCTGAGTTTACTACACTCAGGAAGGGCTGGAGACATACAGGAGGAAAAACAATCATTCACATAAATAATAAAAATGAATCTAAATAACATAAACAGGAACACAGCAAATGTGTGTTCAAGGGCAATTGCATCTATAAAAAGCTATTTTCCAGCATGACCTGGAATGCCATTATAACTCTTGTGTGGTTATCACTGATGTTGTATTGCAAGCAAAACTGAGGCACATGGCTCTGGATTTTATGATTTATTTTATATTCTTTGTGAATGTTTTTATTTCCTCAACAGCTGTAGAACAATGACAGGATTTTACTAAATATCTGGTACACAGGGTCATGAATGAATATGTGTTAATAGAGTCCTATATATATTAAGAGTAAGAGAATACATGACAGCATGGATACAGTATGGCAGTGACTACATAATAAAGTGTGTGCACATAGTGTAAGGGACACTATCCACACAAAAGAGATTATTACCTTGTGTACCCCAAGGTGACTATGACTCCACTTCAGCCTGCCTGGAACTTACAGCATTCAATCTCTGGCTATGAGTTCTAGGTTCTCAGGAGGGGACAGAACACCCGAATAAGGAGGATGGTCTTAAGAGTCATGAATTGTAAATCAATTTTTATTCTTACAAAATAAAATATTTCAAAACAGGCTATAAAAGTACACTTACTATAAAGAGATGAAAGCAAAAAGGAAAACAAAAACCAATAACAAGAACATATAGCTTCCCAATAACACAAAGAATAATAAAGCAATGAAAAGCAAAACTTCATCCAAATCTGTAACAGAAAATTATTGTTCAACGGCATTTTCTCACTGCATATTTAGCAGCCCAGACCTACAGCCAGTTGGTCCTCTTGTCCACTTGGTGGCAGGGCAGTCTCCTCAGTACTCTCTCAAGAGGTGTTGTCAGAAGAGAAAAGGAAATAACACCCTGAATCAGCTGGTTTCCTAGCTAGGGCCTAAGCACACTGAGGAAATGATCTATGTGGAAGAAGATTCCTCCAAGGAAGTCTGGATGTTGGCAGGGAGTTCAACAGTGGGCTCCTGAGGTGTCAGCTCATTCGGCAGGAGGCTCTCTTCCTGGGCTGTGGAAATTGCAGCTCTTGCTGTAGTTTCTGAGACCTGGAAGAGGAAGGCAGTTATTAAGACACAGGCTTGGTGGTGACCTAAACGTCACCTGTCAGGCTGCAGCCTCCCAACACCTAAACTTGAGAGTTAACCTTGATCTTTTAACTGAATCCATTGGTCTTATACTTTCAGCCAGGGCAGAGTTTCATACAACACTCACAAATACATAGGCTAACGCACTGCCACTCAGACTTCTGTCAGTGCAAACTGAGAATTGAACAATGGAAAGATACCTCATTGGGTTACAGGAAGAAAGGAGAAGGCCACTTGCCACAAAGCCCAATGACAATGAGAAGCACTCATTTGATATTTGCATTTTATCCCTGCTTGGTGCTTCCTACCTGGAAAGTCACAAGATCATTCCATGACCTCTCTCATGAATTCTAGTAGCTGCTCAAAGCTCTACATAGCATCCCATTTATCATGAGGACATGCAGGAATGTGGCATGTTATTCACCTGTGACCCTTGCAAGACTCCGGTTTAAAACAGAGCAACAAGGTACAGTTGCCAATGATTCAGTGTATCATAAGAGCCTAGCTTCCTAGAATATTTGTGCAAAGGCAGAGCAATGAACAACTACTTTCCATGAGGTGGGTGGCTGCTTGGGAGTGTGGGTTAGAAATGTGGTACTGGAAAGCAAAGATGAATGCAATGGGCAAGTGGTATCAGACAGTATTAACCTGACTGAACTGCTTGTTCATACCTTATACTGTTGTTGGATCTGGAGTTTGCTGGTCTTCTCCTGTGTGTCTTTACCATTCAGGTTCATGTCAACCAAATACTTCTGAATGAGGGCCCAATCAATCTGTACTTCCTTGCTCTCCTGCTTCAGGGTGACGGACATCTCCTTAGTAAGAGTGTTCTCCATCATGAGCCAGGTATATAGGTTGCGGTAAACAAATTCTGCACAGTAAAATCCTGATGCCTGATCCCCACATTTCTATGTTCAGGCCAGTTAGGCCTACCAGGACCCTGGATGCCATGAAAACTTAATATATCTTGATACATCCAAGACAGCTGCGCAAAGAGCAGTTTGTCATTTCAGGGAGGAAGAAATTGTTCTTGTATTCTAAACACCAATAAGGGCCCATGCTTCCTCAAAGAAAAGAGAGATCTCCATCAATCATTGATAGTCCAGTGCTCTGAGACAACATCAATTAATATGGTGGAAATATGCTCATAGTAGGTCAGTAAAACCGAGAGGAGGGCATTTTAATCCTTTGTTACAGCACACTGAGCTCTGTAAAACCCTGCTTGAGCTTCAGGTGCTTAGTACTGCATAATAACTGTGCATCATCACTCTCCTATTGAGTGGCTCCTGAGGATGCCTCGACTTTGCTGGGAGGGGTAACTGTCTCTTACATATTTATAAAAACTGAGTCTAATGTGCCAAAACACCCTAATGTCTAAAAATCAGAAGGGATAGAGAACCAGAACTGCAGAATCTCCAGTCCTGAAACAATGGAAGGCAGAAGTTGCCATTTCACAAAGGGTGGCCTCCCAGACCAGTTCTTACCTAAAGAAGTTAATCTCTTTCTTGAGCTCCTGGATGTTCTCTCGGGCCTCCATGTTCTCCATCTGTATATTGTGCAGAAATGACATGACCTTCTTCTCCTCTAACTTCAATTGTTCATAGTATGGATTTAGCCTCTGCAAGGGCCTGGACCCAGGAAGATAGAAGTCCATGAACATGGGCTTTTATGAATATATCAGCTAAGGCTGGTGGACTTCCCTGGCCATGAATACCACATTCATAATTCTACATAATGGGATCTTCATCATCTTTGGAAACTTGTTTTCCTGATCCCAGGACAACAGAAGATAGTCATCCAGATGAAGTTTGCCCTGGCTCCTTGTGTTCACTCAGTAGAGCTGGAGGGGCACTCTAACCACTATGTTCTCAAGAGCCTAGGTTACATGTCTTTGCCCAACAGAAACCTGTGATTTTATTTTTCCTATTTTCACAAAATGGATTCTAAATCCTGAATAATTTATACCATAGAGACAGACTGTACACATAATTCTGAAAATGAGACCAGACATCACCACAGCTGTATAATCTGCACAGGATATACAAATGTATGGACAATTGTGAACACATAGGCAAAGAACAGTGTTGATTAAAGGGAGGGATCCCAGATTTGAGCACTAACATCACCTTGAAACTGTTATAAGAATAAATCCTCAACCAAAACACAGACTCCTATATTCCAATTGTGATCAGAGAAATATAAACATACAAAGCACATGTATATGTAGGTACACATGCATGTGCACACACAGATAGACTTGGACACACATGCAAGAAGGAGAAAAGGAAACAATCAGAATGAGAAAGAGAAGCAGAGACAGAAACAGAGAGAGCACAATGAGATATAGAAGAAATGTTTGCAACATTACAGTCTCAGACTAAAAGACACACAGGCAAAGAGGAACAGGCATGAGCCTTAGGCCTTCTAGTTAAGCACTGTGATGAACCGTGCTGGACTAGGCACCTCCAGCTGCTACCAGGAGCTTCCAGACCTCAATCACCTGCCAAGCAAGTCCAAACACTCACCACAGACTCTCACCACCTAGAACCTCACAAAGCCAAATTCTGTCAAGGGCTTTCCAAATTCGTGCTGGGAGATCATTCACCACTGCCTCTATTCCTGAATTCTTCACTCTGAATAAAAGTCTCTCTGTTCAAATGGATGAAGCAGAAGAGTCCATTTCTCATCTACCCTCTGACCAAGCTTCAGGTTCTGCCTCTCCACTAAGCACCATTTATGGACAAGAGTTTGGGCACAGGGAGGTTCTGCTGGTATAGCATAATAGAATCTACCCCCTTAAAAGGATAAGATGAGGGTGATGTTGCAGACCCTAGACTGACACCAATGTGTTTGGAGCAATGCATACCTATCGTTCATGGATCCCTCTGTGAGGGAGATCAGACAATCTCTCTCCTCATTTCTCTTCTGGGTAATGAGCTGCAGCTCTTTGGTCAGCCTCTTCTTTTCCTTCTTGAACTGCATCTTGCTTAGGACAGTTGCAGGGTGAGATGTCTGTCTGCCAGCCTCTATTTGTAAAAGAACACAAAAATACTTCCATGTGAGGATGCATATTGTGTAGACACACCACCCAGAAAGAGAACATGCCTACATCTAAGGAATGGAGAAAGTAATGTTCTGAATCCCTGATGTTCAGGAATTATAATAATCTTGGAAAGTCTTTAGCTTCCCAGAGCCTACAGTTCCTTGCCCCATCACTAGGAAGGACAGCTTAGGTCTCCTCTGCCAGGAAGCTTAACATCCACTCCCCAGGACTTACTCCACATTCCCCAAGACCACCTCCTTTGTCCTTCATTACTCTGAGATGAAAGGCCAGCTTCCTTCCTCTTCTCTCTAGTCTCTCTCCCATCCACATTGGCTGTCCAAAAAAGTCTTCTGAGTCGGGCAAACATGTCCATCAATGTATCAGCAGACACTGACTAAGAAACCTCAGTGATCTTGTTGTCAGAACACTAGTGACCTCACAGAGTATGCCAAGAACTCTCCAGGAGACAACAGAATGTCCAAGAAGGACTGCTGATGTCATGGGGTACAGCCTTTAGCTCCCTGCTAATGTTCTTCCTGTAGTGATAGGAAGCTGATACACCCTTTTCTGGTGACACTTTTGTGACATAGCCATTGAGCACATCCTCCTTCCAAAGCCAGGGTTTATTCCACTCTTGATTGGCAACTCCTAAGTAATTCTTATGTATATACTTGAGTGTTTCCTTTCCAAACCCTTCTCAGAAATGTCTCATCCTACCTCAAATTTTCCTCAATCAGCAATATGAGCCATTAAAAACTACTGAGAATTGACACCAATTTGAATATGCAGCCAAAAATTTCTCCAGTCTCATAATGTACAAGTGTATGAAATCACATCCAGGAAGAGCTTGCTGGGCAGGAAGCAGTGTGGGTGTATCTCAGGGGTATACTCATGAATCCTTGTGCTTAGCATTTGAAAGTACCACAAGATGCCTTAGGAGAGAGATATGGAGCTATCATCGTGCAGGCAATTGTCTAGTGATCTGTTGATGGAGGAAACTGAAATATTAGAGCCACCAATGAAAAAGCCCTCAGGTTGAGTGTGGGGCTCTTCTCTCTGCACCAAAGTGACCAATAGGGATGGCTTACAGACCTCTTTTAGCTATACCATGAGATTCTGTTTGCAAAGAAAAATATAGTAAGCAGAGGTGGGGCCATGTAGGTAGAAGGTATAGGAAAATGTAATAGATATAGCTCAGTTGACAGAGAAAGGGCCCAGATTCTGTGTTTTGGTTCATGGTTGGTCCCATAAACCACAAAAAACCTATCTCAGTCAAACACAGGTAGTTTACTGAATGCAGAACTTTATACTGATTAATCAGAAACAATAGCTCAGGTTTTAGGGGCTGAGCTATGGCCCCAAACATTTATCTTAGTTATCTTATAAAACAAAACAAAGAAACAAACAAAAAACCAAAAACAAAACAATAATACAAAACTTACCAAAAAAACAACCAAACAAAAAAAGCACAAGTAGCTCATATGAAGTTTAGGGAAGTGTCCAGTGTTGAGTTCTGATTAGCCTATTTTAGATATAACAGTGCATATTGACTCTGAAATAGACCAATCCTGTATAAAACTTTGTGGAACATTGTAAGATTAACAAATGTCATTCAGAACATAATGGGATGTGATCACCATAACCTTTCTCTGAGTCAAGTTTTTTTTTTCTGTGTCAATGATCTGCAAGTGTATTACAGGAACAATCTGTATAGGGGGCAGACATAAACCAAAAAGGCTGCAGCTATACTGGCCGGTACATGCCTCAGCATTAGAAAACCCACGTGTTAGTGACTAGTGGTGTTCTAACAGTCCTAGGAGGCTCCACCTGTAAGCCTAGCTATCAGAAAGTGGAAGCAGGATTATCTGAGCTGAAAGTTAACCTGGCAGTTCAGGTAGAAGATAAAATGTGATATCTGAGACCCTGTTTCACAAAACTACACTGAAATACACCCACATCCAAGGCTCAACTCCCATTCCTTGTCTATTATAAAGAACTTAACATTCTCTCAATTCCAGTCTTTCTTTCTCAGAAGATGGTGAAGAAATGTAAATGATCTTTCTATTGTAAGGACCTTGTTCTGTCTTTCCTTAGTTCCACATTAGGAACAAATGAAAGTGGGTATCACCATCTGAACAACTGAGCAATATCCACTGCTACCAGGATTAAACTGTGGATGTGACAATCTCTGGCTTCCCTGAGTGTTGCTGCCCCAACAAGAAGCATCAAGCACTCAGGTTAAATCACAGAGATGCTTTTAAGAGGCTTGACAGAAGCCATTGGAGATATTCCACGTTCTTGTTCTTAGATTAGTTCAACTGACACGAGGTGAACCTGGTGAGGTATTTAACCTGCATCTTACTCCTATACTCACCTTTCTGAGTACAGCACAGGACAGTGTTCATGCACCTCTATTCCCAGATTTATCTTGATATACTTCCCAGGAAGCAAATTTTTTATAAAATTGGTTATAGTCAAGCAACTGCTATGCTGATTAAGATGAGAAGAGTACCAATAGTAAGTGACCACACTGTATTTGTTTACACAAGTACATTAGTTGCAAATGGAACATCACTGAGCAGTGGTACACCAGCATCGAGTCCTGTTTTTTCTGTGTCTAGACCTGGCTACCAGGGAAGGTGAGAGCACACCTTGGCTTCCTCAGCAGGGACAGCATGAGGTGGAATGGGTTGAGCAATAATGCTGAGGCCCTCCCAATTCAGGCAACAAACATTCTCTCTTCTACAACTTAGGAGCTCCTTTTGAGGGCATGGATCTTTTCTAACCATGGTAAGTTCATGCAGATTTCTTTCCTAATGATACAAAGTTCTTACTGATAAGGCTTGACACCCTAGCATAAATGTAGCAAATTCTACATATCATCCAGCTATTTCATATTGTTGCTATAATATTCCTCCAGTCATGGATGCTAAAAAAAATCCAAAAAACAAAAAGTAAACCTTGTCTCAGAGCAGGATGATGAGGACCACATGTCCTCTTATGTTCTGTGTTACAAGGTTTGATATCTTATGAAATTCCATATGTATATATTTCAGACCTGTGAAACGTAAGGTCTGTATGAATTATTATGTCTAAAATGGCTTGAATCATGGCCCTCATAGGTAGCATTTCCAGCCCTTGTACATGAGCACTTTGTGGTTTTTACACTGAGATGGTCTTGAGAAATGTCTAGTACTCAGTTTTGAGCTGTTGTCTTCCTTGTTCAGTCTTCAGATGGGCATTCAATAAACCATCCCTGTTTAACTGAATCAGAGTTTCTATAGTTTTTTGAGTGACCCCTGTACACCAGCCGTTCCATTAAGCAGCACTTAGGACAATGAGCCAAGTTCAATAATGGTGATATCTTGCCATAAATTAAGTGACAAGAGGGATGGGGAATTTATCACTTGTGATAAGCATCAGGGGTCTCCTTGGGCTTTTTAGGTCCCTGTTGGCCATGTGAAACAGCTTCAAGAGACCAGTTCTGATGTTCCTTGTTATCATGTTCCCATGATGATGCACTCAGACATGCCTGAAAACAACTAGAACCCTTGTCAGAGATCTTGATTTTATAAGGGAGGGTACATTGCTAGCTTGTATTGCAGAATATTTGGTCATGATGTAAAGCTCTAGATTGTATTAATTTCTGAAAAAAAAAACTTTTTATGTTGTAGCTCAGCCCTAGCACAGTTCTTTAACCCAAGAGCTTTCTGTTTATTGTCCTTTTTGTCGTGTAGTTCAGCCCTAGTGTACATTTTTATTCCAAAGCAAAAGAAAGTCAACTGCAGCTCAAGATGCAGAGCAATTTACCAATTGAAAGGGAATGAACATAACTAAACCAAAGGAAGGTCTCTAAGTTGAAGGATATTTAAGATACTACAGAGAGGGATAAAGAGTACTTGCCTTCTGGGAGGTCAGTGGATTTGGAAAGTCAGCTGTGTGCTTTTCCTGCCTCTCTGTGCTGGCAGGTTTTCACTCCAGTACCTGGCTCCTGAGCCTCATTACTAAAATTAAATAGTTTCTATTTGTGTATTTTTAAAAAATTACTTACTGATCCATTAGATACTTTTCACTATATAACACTTCCTGGTTACCCCTCCACCAACCAGTCAAACCAGGGCTTTCTTCCCCTCTCCTTTATCTGTATGAGGATGCTCCCACAACCTCCCACCCTCTCCTGCACTACTGCTTCAGCATCCCACTACACTGGGGCAAAAAACTCCAGAGAACAAAGGGCCTCCTGTCCTTTGCTGCCAGGCAAAGCCGTTCTCTGCTACAATGTATCTGGCGCTATAGATCCCTCCCTGAACACTCCTCAGTTTGTGCTCTAGTCTTTGGGAGGACTGGCTGGCCTGCTAGCAGATGTTGTTCTTCCTATGGTGTTTCAATCCCACTCTGTTCTGAAAGGTTTTCCAAAAGCTCCCCATCAAGTTCCCTGAACTCAGTCTAACGGTTGGTTCCAAAGGTCAGTTGCTGGCTGGACCTCCCAAAGAACTGTCACTCGAGGTTCCTGTCAGCAAGCATCTCTTGACATCAGCAACAAGTGTCTGGTTTGGTGACTGTAGACAAGATAGATCTCCCGGTAGGGCAGTCCCTGGATGACCCTCCCTATAGTTTCTGCTCCATTTCTTTTCTCTGTTCTTCCTTTGCTCAGGGATATTTCTTGCTTTAAAACTTTGAGATGGGTGGGTGCCACCATCCCTTGATAGAGGGCTGTGCTGGGGGTTGAGTGGGTGTTTGCAAAGGCATATCTAGCAACTAGAGGTGGTCTCTGTAGGTTCTATCTCCCCCTTCTCTTCCCATTTCAGCTACATCAATCCCCTTTCTTTCCTGGGAACTTCATGTTTCCTCAGGTGCATATCCACAGGTTCTCATCTCCTCACCCCACCCCTACATATTTTTGTTCGATTTCCTGACCTCCCATCTCCTCCAGGACCTAATATTGTCTGCCTTATTTTCTCCTCTCTCCCTTCCTGTCAGGTCCCCGCTACCTCCACCTCACACGATCATCCTGTTCACTGCTGCCCTCTTAGTGTAGGACAGAAATATCCATACCCTGGTCTTCCTTCTAAGCTCCATATGTTCTATAGGTTGTATCATGGGCATTGCGAGCTTTTGGGTTAATATTCACTTATCAGTACATACATACATGTGTGTTCTTTTGTGTCTGGTTATCTCACCCAGGATGATATTTTCCAGTTTCTGGTTATTGTAAATAAGGCTGCTATGAAAATAGCAGAGCACGTGTCCTTGTTATATGTTGGAATAGTTTTTGGGGATATGCCCAGTAGTGGTATCGCTGTGTCTTCAAGTAAAATTATTTCCAGTTTTCTTTGGAACAACCAAATTGATTTCCACAAAAAGCTCGGTATGATGGTACGTGCATGCAATCCCAGTGCTGGAGAAGTGTAGCCTAACTGACAAATGCCAGGTGTCAGTAAGAGGCTTTTAAACTATGAAGAGATACTTCAAGCTGATCTTCGGCCTCCACACATGTGTGCACACATATGCTAATAAGAATGCACACATACACACACACACACACACACACACACAGAGAGAGAGAGAGAGAGAGAGAGAGAGAGAGTGAGAGAGATACCCTTGAATAGAAATTGACTATTTTTTACAGTCTTTTACTGTATTTCATACAATATGTAGTAAGAGCCAAAGGAAGTGGATAAGAACAGTAAAACAAAGTTTGCTGACTACAACAGGGCACTTGGACACAAAGAAGCTGTGACTATATGCACAAGGTAAAGCCAGACAAAATTCCAGCTCACAAAGGTGAGGTGGTCACCAAATCTAACCCCTAGCTAATAAGTTATCAGCAATAGATAGTTTCTATGAGAAGAGAAGCCATCTAGTGGATATGTGTCCATTGAAATGCTACTCATGTTCCAGTAGGTGGCCCTATATCCATACATATACTGACAACATTAACTGTATTTAGTAAACTAAAAGGGAAAAGGAAAAAGTAAAAAGAACACATGAAATTGGGAGGAAATATTGATGGGTGTTAGGGGAGGAATTGGAGGTGAG
>JADRCD010177417.1:0-34221 GCA_019843815.1 Montemys delectorum
AGTAATTGTTGCTTCCTGTTACTTTTGTAGTTAGAGCTGGCATTCCATTCATGCCTCTATCTTCTTTTAGTTTTGTTGGAAGATTACATTTTTGCTTTTTCAGGAATGTAGTTCCCCTCTTTGTGTTGGGGTTTTCTATTTAATACCCTTTGAAGGGCTGGATTTGTGGAAACATATTGTGTGAATTTGGTTTTGTCATGGAATACTTTGGTTTCTCCATCTATGGTGATTGAGAGTTTTGCTGGGTATAGTAGTCTAGGCTGGCATTTGTGTTCTCTTAGGGTCTGCATGACATCTGCCCAGGATCTTCTAGCTTTCATAGTCTCTGGTGAGAAGTCTGGTGTAATTCTGATAGGCTGGCCTTTATATGTTACTTGACCTTTTTCCCTTACTGCTTTTAGTATCCTTTCTTTGTTTTGTGCATTTGGTGTTTTGACTATTATGTGGCGGGAGGTATTTCTTTTCTGGTCCTGTCTATTTGGAGTTCTGTAGGCTTCTTGTATTTTCATGGGCAACTCTTTCTTTAGGTTAGGGAAGTTTTCTTCTATTATTTTATTGAAGATATTTACTGGCCCTTTAAGTTGGAGGTCTTCACTCTCTTCTATACCTATTATCCTTAGGTTTGGTCTTCTCATTGTGTCCTGGATTTCCTGGATGTTTTGGGTTAGGGTCTTTTTGCATTTTGCATTTTCTTTGATTGTTCTGTCAATGTTGACCATGTTATCTTCTGCCCCTGAGATTCTCTCTTCTATCTCTTGTATTCTGTTGGTGATGCTTGCATCTATGTTTCCTGACTTTTTTCCTAAGATTTCTAACCAGGGTTGTCTCCTTTTGTGATTTCTTTATTGTTTCTACTTCCATTTTTAGGTCCTGAATGGTTTTATTCAGATCCTTCACCTGTTTGTTTGTGTTTTCCTGCAATTCCTTAAGGGATTTTTGGGTTTGCTCTTTAAGGGCTTCTATTTGTTTACTTGTGATCTCCTGTAATTCTTTATGGGATTTTTTTTGTTTCCTCTTTAAGGGCTTGTATCTCTTTATCTGTTTTCTCCTGTATTTCTTTAAGGGAGTTATTCATGTCCTTCTTAAGTTCCTCTATCAGCATTGTGAGATGAGTTTTTACATCCAAATCTTGCCTTTCTGGTGTTTTGGGATATCCAGGGCTTGCTGAGGTGGGAGTACTAGGTTCTGGTGAAGCCAAGCAGTCTTGGTTTCTGTTGGTAGGATTCTTGTGTTTGCCTTTCGCCATCTCTTGATCTCTAGTGTTAGAAGTTCTTGGTGTCTTAGAGCTTGATCTTTCCTTGCTGCCCTGCAACTCCCCTTCCACTCCTAAGGCCTGTGCCTCCCAGCTGGTCCTGCCTGAGTACTTGGTCTGAAGCTCCTCCTGGAGGGAAGCCCTCTGCTCCCAGGGAAGGGGACAGAGATGCTGATCCAGCTCTGTCCCTAGGAAGCTGAGAGGCTCCTGTCCCTGCAGTCCTGCGACTCCCCTGCACTTCTGCGACTCCCCTGCACTTCCTGAGACCTATGCCTCCCGGCTGGTCCTGCCTTAGCAAGACCCCAGAGAGAAAATGGCGAGTCTCACCTGAGTCCTTGGGCTGAAGCCGGCCTTGGGGGAAGCCCCCCTCTAGCAGGGAGGGGGCAAAGATGTTCCACTGATCCAGCTCTGTCCCTCGGAAGCTGAGAGGCTCCTGTCCCTGCAGTCCTGAGACTCCCCTGCACTTCCTGAGGCCTATGCCTCCCAGCTGGTCCTGCCTTAGCAAGACCCCAGAGAGAAAATCTAGAGATTTTTTTTTAAATAGTTTTCTTTGCCTAGGTTTCATTTACTCTTTTATCTTACATAACAAGTGTTTGTGGTTTCATTGTATTTTGTGCCTTTTCACATTCATACAAACAAAGGCTTCCCCATAGGACCTCATTCAATTGTATTTCACATCTCAGCCCAGCATCTGAGCCTCTGTTCTAGGAAGCTTTAGAGCTCACAGTAAAGGTAAAAGCCACTTGGAACTCCTTAAGGATAACCTATCTCTAAATGGTGCCTTTCATCTGGGGCCCTTGGTTTTTGGTTTCAGGACATTTGCTGCCACAATCCCTCGGCCCTTCTCCGTTCGCTATGACCCCTATACTCTAAGGGTTGAGGTCCTGGACAATGCTCAGCAGTTGAAGATTTTGGCTGACTCCATTAATAGTAAGTAGCTCACAGCCGCTGAGAGAACTTTCTTTCCCAGGAATAGAGGCTATGTCTTCTACATTTCCTATAGAAATGTAATTATACAAAAATTAATTTCTTAAGTGTTGACTTAAGGAGTAAAAATCTCCACATATGCCATAGCTGGGGGGAAAGAACTATGCAAATTGCCTCATATGCCCCTTTCCTTTGACCTCTGACATCCCATTCCATCTCTATAGCCTAATTCTCTATAGTCATTGAAATAATCCTCTAGCTTTTGGTCCCTGTGCTCTCTCCTGGCTTTTGCCTTCATCCTTTCTGTTTAAGATAGTCCTCTTCCATGCCTATGTGAGATGTCCAAAGCTGGTTTATCATATATGTCTAGAGTAGACCTCTTCTCTCTCTCTTGATTCACCATTGTATTTTAAAATTGTTTTCTTTCTACTTCTTATGATTATCAAAGTTTTCACAACCCCAACACTCAATTACACAAAACTGGGTCTAAGTGTCCATCAATATAGCCTGGGTTTTCTGTGTAAACTTTAGTGTGTATCAGAGCCACTTGGAGAACTACAGCAACTCTTATAAAGGAAATTATTCAATTGAGATTTGCTTACAGTTTCAGAGGCTAGGTTCATTACCAGTATGGCAGGAAGCATGGTGGTAGGCAAGCAGGCGTGGTGCTGGAGAGGCAGATGAGAGTTCTATATCTGAATAAGCAGGTAGCATGAAGAGAAAGAGCCATAGGGCTTAGCTTGGGCTTCTGAATCCCCAAAGCCCACTTCCAGTCACACTTTTCCCCCATCAAGGCCACACCCAGTCCCTCAAAGCCACACCTTTTAATCTTTCTTGAGTAGCTCTACTCCCTAATGACCTTACATCCAAATATTTGAGCCTATGATGGCTATTCTATTGAAATCACCACAAGAATTGAAAATAAATCATAACTCTGAGTTAGAATGCCAAAATAAATTTCCTAAATTTGTGCAGATACTTAGAAACCTCAGATGATTCTAACATGGGAGACTTAAATAAACTCCACCTAAATAAATCCCACTCTTTTAGGTTTAACGATTTAGTGCCTTGAAGTTTTCATGGATAGGTATGTCAAAAAGAGCTATGCAATTTTTTTGGAAAAACATGTTTCTTAGAAAAAAAACCCTGAAGCTCCAGGAAACAGTTTGCGAAAGGAGGAAGCAAATGATGCAGGTAACCCTAGGTTTCATTACACACACCAGAACAGGGCTAGTGTAGTCTCCATAACTAAGCTATAAGCATTGTAAAGTTTAGGATAATACATCCCAGAACCATATCGGGCTATGCAGTTATTAATGAGTGGATCACTTTTCTTGCTGTTCTTCTTTTGTAGGTGAGGTTGGAATTCTTTGCAATGCCCTGCAGAAAATAAAGTCATGAACAGAAAATGACGTCTTGGGCAGAACTTAGACGGTCAACCAAAAACGCTGCTGATAGAAGTGTAGTAACTGCTTCTTTCCCCCGAAGAAAAAAAGTTTTATTTGAAATGTCAGCTTTTATTATGTTTTGCTAACACAGTGGAGCATCACCAAATAAATTAAAATTCTCTGAAATGAAAGTATATTAAAACCCTCCAGTGGTAGATCATTCAGAGTCATATTTGATTTAGTTATCTCATACCGTCGATTTGGTTTAAAATATAATTTCTCAGCTCTCATCAACATCCATCAAATTTGGGGCTCACATCATTTGGGCTTCGCCTGTTCATTTTTAACCTCTCAGGTAAGCTCGGATGGTTACATATGGTTGAGTGTCAAATGTAAGACCATCATCAGGAATGAATTATTCCGTTCAGTACAGATTGTAATCTACAAAGCTTAGTTTCTACATTCACTCATTCTGGCTCTGAGAACTGCTTTGTTAACTTGCTTACGTAAATCTTCTCTGATCTAAGACCCTATTAAGATAGTTACAAGCAATAAAGTTTTAGAGCACTATATAAAACATTCTGTGTGCTTTATTTTATGTGCTACAAACTGTTGGGATATAAAGACCTACCCACCTGATCCCACAACTTCTGACACCATTTTCATGGTATTTTTCAAATATATTTGAGAGAGAACTGGAAGGTACTTGTGATTCAACAGATATTAGCCAAAGATGCAGTAGATATCTGTGAAACATGGGGAAAATATCTGGATACATTTTAAAGTGGTAAATTCATTAGAAAAGTGAGAGTTTTATCTATGTTGGAGAAAAAAATAATAATATTAATATCACAAAATCTAAAGTTTCAAATGCTTGCTCAAATGAAATATTTCACTTACTGCTCTAGAAATCTATTAGCTGGAAAATCTTGTGACACAAATTAGATGCTCAGGAGCCCAATCCACTATATGAATCATTGTGATAATTGAAGTCAGTTGCAGAGAGTCAACAGATTTTGATTTTTCTTGGTTATGAATTTTACAAGTGTAAATGTTGCTTTTATTTCTCCAGATAAAGGGGTGAGATGAGAGCCATACTCAGGATGTGTGAATGCATGGCTAGGACTGAGTCCAGAACAGTTAGTCTTTGATCTAACTCTCTCTAGGCCTGGGCCTGGAAGTTTCTAATCTCTATACAGTCTAATCTTCCAAGCTGACTGATTCAATCAGCTTCTCTTGGCTTCTGAATGAATTGCTCTGTCTGGCCTCATACTAACTTTGGCAATATGTTCTAATCTTCTGGCTTTTTCTGTCTTCACCTGTGTCTAGTTTGTTCTTTCTGCAACCTGTCTCTCTAAAACTGTCCTGGTAAAACTGCCACACACACAAACACACACACACACACACACACACACACACACACACACACACACACATACACACACCACCCCTCTGCTGTTCTCATGTGAGTTGGACGTATCCTATCTCTGACTCATTCTGTCAAATCTCTCTCTGATTTGTCATTTTGTCTGCACCTCAATTAGATGTCACATTCAAAAATGGTTGTTTCCTTCTACAGACTAACCTTACCATCATTGTTAGAAATTAAAGCTATGTACTATTCCAGCCAGATCATAGTGTAATCCAGGGTGTGTATGCATCATATTTTTGGATGTGATCCCTTCCCAGAGCAGCCATGGTGCTGGATTAAAATTCTTCTACATGCATGAATACATGTAACATATGAGATGTAAAGAGATGTCAGGTTCTTTAATGCTGTGATTTAACATTTTTTACATGCCTCAAAATTGATCATTAAAGCAGTTAAGTCTTAGGGAATTTACATGTTGCTTCTTCAAGAGTACTGCTAAGAGCAGTTGTAGTATGAACAATAAACCTGGACACACTCTTATCTCTTTCTATTTATGGTTACTGGGCAAGATGTTTAGAGAGCCACATTTTGAAACACCCCAGGTTATTCTTTCTTTTAAATTCACGTATTTATTTATTTGGGGTCTGTGTGCATGTATAATATATACATGCATCTGTGTGTTTATGCATGAGCAATATATGCATATACAGATGTGTTTGCCTGTGCTTACTCATCTGAAGTTCAGAAATCAATGTTAGGTCTCACCCCCTAATATTGCTCACCTTAATTTTTGAGCATGGTCTCTTATTGAACCTTGAGCTCACTGATTATCTATAATAGGCAGCCAATTAGCTCATGATCCTCTGGTCTCCACTCCTCAGTGCTGGGATTACATGTGAATGCAGTCTTACCAGCCCTTTTGCTTGGGTACTGGAGATCTGAACTAAGGTCCTATGCTTACATAGCAAAAATTTTACTTACCATGCTCTCTCTACCTCTCTACTCTCTATTGCTAACACAGCAAGAACTTTACTCACCATGCTATTTCTCTACCCTATACCCCAAATTGGAAATTACTCAGAAGAAAGACAAATGGAGAGATATACTATGTTCATGGATTAGAAGAAATCATATTGTTAATAAGTCCATCTAAGATTGTTTTCCCCCCTCTACTATCAAGAGTATATGTTAAATACAAATGGAATTAATGGAGTATTAAAACATAAAGAGAACATGAAGTTAGGAAGTGTGGGGGCTGGATCAGGATGAAGCCATGGACAGGAGAGGGGAGTGAATATGATTAAAATGCATTGTATGAAATCTAAAAAAATTAATTTAAAGTTTCCATCTAATTTAAAGCGATTAACATATATAATGTAATCCCTGTCAAAATTCCACTGATATTTTAACAGAAATGGAAATATATGTTATAAAATTCATAAGACCCCTCAAAGCTCCTTATTAGCTAAGGAAATCTTGAGCAAAAAGAATAAAGCTTTAGATACTGCACTACTTGATCTCATAATGTCCTATAAATCTTAATAATCATATCATGGAATTGTCATGTGGAAAAGACATATAGAGAATTAATAGAATAAGGACCCCAGCAATAAATCTACATTTATGGTCAGTTGAAATTTGACAAATGTGTCACAGATATACCAAGGGGAAAAGATAAACTTTAAAATATAATATTGTAAAAGTTAAATATATACATACACAAGAATACAGTTGGGATTTTATTTCATACCATATATAAAAATTAGTTCAAAATGGATTAAAGAAACAGAGCAAGACAACAACAGTGACAAGGCAACCTGTGGAATAAAAATACTTTCTATCTATCTATCTATCTATCTACCTACCTACTTATCTACCTACCTACCTATCTATCAAAATATATAAAAGCCCAATTAAAAGGCAAGAAAAAACATCTGATTGCAAAATATGTAAAGGACCAAATTCAGCAACTCCAAACTCCTCCCAGAGGTTGCCCCAAGGTGGGACTGATGATGGCCCTAAATACCCACTTGGCAATGCTGGCCAGGACCAAGGACAGCTCCCACTCCCTGGTCCTTGTGTTGTGTTTGAATCAGTCTCCAGTCTAACCTTTGGAATAAGTTTTGTGCTGATGGAACTGTCTTTCACTAGTTACAGAACTGTCTACCTACCCCTATGTGTTCTCTGGGCTGTTGGAGTTCAGCTTTGAGCTAGGAGGCCCATAAAGTTCCCAAACCAAAGAAATGAAGAAGGAATTCCCTGCGAAGGACAATGTTTGCAGCAGGCTGGAGCTCAGCATCCATGTCCTCATATGAAAAGTGACAATTTACTAAGATACCCAACAGAGAAAGAAGAAGATAGAGGGCTAGTGATATTAGGGCCTAAGTCACTGCTCAGGGTGATGTTGGCAATGAAATGACTTGTTGAAAAGAGGCCAGGCCTGCTTCCTTTGTGTTCTTATTCATATCCAAGTATGCAAAAGATGAACGAGAGACATGTCAAAGTCCTCCACACAGTAGATATATGGATAGAGATGGATTAGATAGATAGATAGATAGATAGATAGATAGATAGATAGATAGATAGACAGACAGACAGGTAGGTAGGCAGGTAGACAGGTAGACAGACAGAAAGACAGACAAAGTTAGTTTTATGTTAGTGTCTGTGTGGTTGCATGTATACATGCTTGCTCACGTGGAGGCAGGAGGTCAATGTTGAGTGTTTTCTTCAATTGCTCTCTACATTTTCTGAGACAGTCTCTCACTGAACCTGGAGTTCCCTGACCAAGCAAATACACTCTGACTTGTTAAGGACAGAGCTGAGATTGTTAATTAGAATTGGCATCATCTTTCCTTCTCCCTCTTCCTCACCCATCTTCTTGTCCTTCCCCACCTGTTTGTAGTAGAGTTTCTTTCTATTTATTATTGCTCTGCTCAATATCCATATTTCAGCCACCATTGGAAGGTCTTAACACTCTTCTACCCCCCTTCCTTTTCTTTTAAAATCAATATTCTTATGTTGTCTTTGAAAATCTCATGTATTTATACAATGCATTTTGGTCATAGCCACTGCCTTCCTCTGACTCCCTCTAGTGCTCTCAACCCTCTCAATTTTCTAACTTCATGTCCTCCATTTTACTGTTATTAATAATGCCGAGTTAGAGCTACCCATATGTGCATGGGTATGGAGCCATCTATTGGAGCGTGGACAATCTACCAGTAGCTACATCTCCAAAGGCGACTATCCCTCCCTCAGCAGTCATCAGTCATCAATGACTCATCCATCAGGGGTGATGCCTCAAGAGCTCTGTCACCATCCACCCTGGAGTTTTGACTGGCTCCATCTTGTTCAGGACTTGTGCAGGTATCTATAGCTGCTGAGAGTTGATGTATACAGCAGCCATGTCCTGTCACTCAGAAGCCAGCATTTCACAGCTATCCTCCTGCTCTAGTTGGTTTTGATTGACAACTTGATGCAGTCTAGTATCGCCTGGGAAGAGGAAGACTCATATGAAGAGTTGACTCTTCCAGAATGGCTTGTGAATGTCTGTGGGACATCGTCTTGATTAATAGCTAATGGAGGATGGTCCAGTCTTAGACAGGTAGACCTGTGTTGTATTAAAAAGCTAGCCAAGCAAGCTAGAGAGCAACATTACTCTACTGGCCCTGCTGTGAGTTCCTGCTTAACTTCCTACACTGGATGCTCTCAATGATTAGACATGTAAGCTGGAATAGACTCTGTCTTTGCCAAGTTCCTCTTGGTCAGAATGTTTTACCACATAAAGAGAATCTGAGAACAGCACAGCCCCCTTCACTGGCTCTCATACTCCTTCCTTACCCTCTTCTATATTCCTGAGCCTCGAATAGGGAAGAGGTTGATGCAGATGACCCTCTACAACTGAGCATTCATATTACCTTACAATCAGTACTTGATAGGTTATGTCTCTGCATTAATCCCCCACCCACTACAAAAAGAAGTTTATGTGTTATAGTAGTAAGTTTCTTGAAACAAACCTCTTCTACCAGGAAGAGGTTGGTTAGATATTGTCTGTTTAGTAGAATATGGTACATATAAATTCTCACTAGAGAAATCTAGTATATATTATAAAATGAAGAAAAGACAACACTTTCAGTTTTTAGAAGATAGTAATATCTTAGATGTATAAGAAATAAAGTGTGGCAATTAGAGATGTTGACAGTAGTCACCGCTGTGACTGGGACTCAAGCTGAAAGCTGCTTTCTTTACCTTATACTCTTTTGTCTCTTTCAAAATTCATGTTGAAAATTAATTCCAGTTATGAGATAATAAGTGGTGGGAACAGACAGCACCTTAAGAGGTGATTACGACTTTTGGATTAATCATTTATGTGATTAATGACTTAGATGGGCTTCTTGACAGATCTTGCTATAAGTGCTCATTTGGCTGAGTCTCTTGGGTGCTCTGCGGTTGTCATGTGATGTGTTTGTTTAAGTAATTTTTTCTTATAGTGTGCACACATGTATGTATGTGTGTATAAGTACATGTATGTTTGTATATATGTGTGTGTATTTCTGCATATGTGTATGTATGTGTGGTATGTTTGTGTGTGTGCACTTCTGCATATGTGTATATGTGTGTATATGTATGTAGGTGTGTATGTGTATGTATATGTAATGTGAGTGTGTATGTGTGTATATTTATGTGTATGTGAATATGTATGTGTGTATATACCTGTATGAATGTGTATGTGTGTGCATGTATTTATTTACATTTGTATATTTTAACTTAGCTTTTGATGATTGTGGTATCAACAAGCAACAAAGGATGGACAGAAGACATTATCTTAAAGAGAAAAAAGTGATATGGTTGAAGTTGAGGTGAATTTGATTTTGGCTGTTGATTTTATTTTCATTCCAATATCATATATATGACAAATATTATTGAAATCAGAAAAGAGCCCAATATGTAAAGATGTTATTCACTATTGTGACACCTTCTTTTAGCCCCTTGGAGAAAGATTTTCCATCTATAGCCTAGTGCTGCTTCAAAAACCAAGGGTGATTTAGTCTGAGGGAAATTCACAAGCAACAGGACATTCCTAAGTCTGGGGCTAGCCTATGTATCTATGTCATACAAGGCCCAGTTATGTGCAAGTCTGCCTTAAAAGGAAGGGCACCTCATTGTGTTTCAGACTTTATAAAGCAAAAAGGATAGAGATTTGTCAGTTGTCCTGGACTGGCTATGTATACTAAGCCTGTTTCAATTTCAAAGCTGTTCTCAGTACCATGGAGTGATGCAGACTAGACAAGGGGGCAGCAGAACATATTAAGCAAGTAAGTCACAGATGCTGAACTTTGATTTTCTCAGTCACAGAGTATATGGCCTCAGGCAAGTTGCTTTCATTACCTGTAGTTTACTTTCTTCATCAGTATAGGAAATACAATAGGTGTGATAAGGGGGAATGAATAGATTCATAGAGCTTAGGAGAACACTAATTGTCACCAGTTTTTATCACTAGCCCCACCTAGGAGAATTTGAATTTAGTTGCAGAAGAAGCTATGAGAAACAACATGTATGTTTCTCCAGAAAAAAAAATTCATCTAGCATAGACAAGAAAGCTGGAGCTGGAGAAGCAAGCATAGATTAAGAAGCCAGAACAGTAGCTCATTCTCACTATCTCAGCATTTGGGAGGATGAGGCAGGAGAAATAATCATTACTTTGAGTCCTGCATAAAGATAGATGGAATAACATGGTTGATTTCAGAGTCAAGATCACTGGGTTCAACTCCTGACTTAGCCAAGTGCCAGCCACCCCTGTACAGGCAGTCACATCACAGCTCTGTCCTTTTCTTAAGTCAAAAAAGTGCCAACAAGAACGGTGCCAGCATTATGTGGAATGATAACTTCTATGCACAAAGTGTTAGCTTCATGGGTTGTCCTATCAAAGCACCTAGCTTCTGATGTTGTTGGTGGCCAGTTTATTTATTGTTCTATTCTTTGGTGTGATGTGTCACAATTCCAGCTCCTAAAGGCTTTTGTTAAAAGTTTACTTTTATTCTGAGGCAATTTACTTCTCCTTATGGTGAACCAGGAATGTATGAACATGAATAAACCTCTGGTGGTTCTCCACCATTGACCAGAAGAACTGACAAATATTTTCTCACTGGCTCCCAAGTTTCCCCTGTGGAACTGAGCTCAATTGCCTCTAAGAGTATCTGCTCAGTCATTCAGCATTTAACCTTCGTTGTCCCTTGTTACAGCATTTTCTCTGTCCAGTCACATTAGGACAGTGACAGGTCTGTGATTGGAAAGGAATAGGGAGGCGGAGCTAGAAGTTTAAGAGTGAGGAGATCAGAGGTCAGAGAATCAGCATGGAGGCAGACGAACAGGAAGATGATCCAGACCCCGCGTGGTTTTACACAGCCACAGTAGATAAGGTTTTCACAAGGTTAGACTAATTGGGTTAAAACATTATCTTTATCATTTGGCTCTGAAGTTATTGTATTGGCATCTTATAAATTGTGATCTTATTTATATATACACCTGATTGGATAATTAAGCCCTAAGAGTCATGTTTCTACTGGGTAACTAGATGCTAGATGACTGATTGTGGGTTGTGTGGGGCGCTGCATGTAAGTAAGCAAGATGATCTTGCTAGCTGGGAGAGGACTGCAGGACCCAGCCGGGACACAGTGTTGAGGCTGGCCAGGCACTAGAGCAAGAGCGTGGTCCGGCGGGGCAGGAGAGTTTGCGGGGTGATTCTTTTTTAATATTTCGTGCTTCAGTCCCTTCCCTGCCCCTCTCCCCCATTTTCTTCTCCTCAGTGGTAATAAAGAAACAGTTTGCAGTACCGTCCTTCCCTTAGTGCTCACTCATGAGAGAACCAACACTATGACAGAAGCGATCAGGACACAATGGCAACAATGATGACAAGGTTGATGACAATGGTGGTGGCAGCCATGACAATGATGGCATTGATTGTTCATACATGTTCCAGAATGGTTGTCTTTCAAGATTAGAAATCACAAACTCTTGTCTAAGGAAACGATTAAGTTCCATGTTTCTTTTTTCTTTCGAATTTTAGGTATATTCACATCTATTTTGGATAGCTCTATGGTTTCCAGACTACACAACCATGAGCTCTTAACCAAGTTTAAAAAAAATCAATATGGACTACTATCAGCCCACAAGCACTACCTTGGCCAGCATTTCATCCTATAACTTATCATTTATCTCTCCAACAGTTAGTAGAGGGTTCCAAGTGACTGCTAATCTGTACCCAAAATAAATACTGCTAAGGTCACAGTCATGTAGGATTTTGACCCACAGAATCATATTTCCTAAAGGTAAGCGGCTTATGAACATGGATTCAGGTCAGTACACATGCTAAACTTTAACACCAAATGCATAGACAGCTGTATACTGAGCTCTCCTGCTATATATAACCAAGAAATGTCATTCTACAAACTAGAGAAAGACTAGGTTCACAGCCTGGCTATTTCACTGCTAGGTGTGTAATCAGTGATACATTTATAGATACAACTTTAGGGGAGGGGTTGATAGAAATTAAATAAACCAATGCATTCCAAAGTACTTAAACACCTGGAATGTGTTAGTCTTCACTCTTCCTATGGACACCAATAGCATCATTTTATGAGAGAACCACAAAGGGTCATGTATCACAAGGGAATTTATAGATCCTGAGGCTGGAAAGAGACCATGCTATCTCAGAGCACAACCTGATGGAAGTGAGTTGAGAAGATGTTACAGACTTGATTAAGCAAGCAAGCATTTCTTAGAATTATGGGTTCTAGGGTTATTACTACAGCCACTATAGACAAAGGAGAGGCCTTGTTACAAAGTAAAGTCTGTAGGTCTGTGTAAATACCTCATATTGAAGCTCAGCAGTAACACCAAACACCTGCTGAAAGTAGAAGACAATTTCTATTTTATAGGCGAGGTTATTGCCAGGAATCTGTTTAATGAGGAAGGGAACTGGGTCTTACAGTGTATAGTTTTCTAGAAGGAAACTCAGTGTAACTGTATAAACACTGAGGTGCAGATGATGGGAACAGCAAAGGAAATGTGGCTATTCTTGGTGGACTTACGTCTTAATCAACTAGTTTCTAGGAAAGGAAGATACCCATAACGCACAGGTCCATCACTGTCAGGAGCAGACAATGGGATTCACCATAGGAATTTTTGGACCTTTCCTTAAATCCTGTGCCTTGGAGCAACTATTCAACGTGAGCTACAGGAATGTTAATTCAGAAATGTTAATGCAAACAAAGCTCCATTGCCTCATTAACTTCTCTGTATATTACTTTTTCTAAAAAGCCATTATTTTGAGGGCTAGTGTGAGGACTGTGTATGAAAGGCTCTTGCTGTTCTTTTGGATGTCCCAGGTTTGGTTCCCAGAACCCACTTGACAGTTCACTAACACCTGTAGCTCCACTCCCAGGGAATCCCTTTTCCTCTTCTGCAGGAAGACAGGCTCCATATGCATGTGTTACACATGCAAACATGATGGCAAATACTCATTCACATAAAACGAAAATCAAGAATTCAAATAGAACCATTACTCTCATGGAAAAATTACAATCTTAAAAAATTTGCTATTTATTAGATCCTTATAAAGGATACAGATACGACAAGCCTGGGGAGATATGAAACATACATGTCTACTTGCTCCAAAAAGAGAACCCACAACAGACCAAAGGTCACACCAAAGATAACCTGGTGAAGTGATGAATTTTTATTGGGGTTAATAACATAACTGTAGGTGAGGGATTATTTATAAAAGCAGAGATGACTCATAACAACAGTTATATGACAAAAAGTCCACTCCAATACACCTAACCACTCATGAAAGCTACAACCCTGGACTTCTGCACCACCTGCAGTCAGCTGGACTGGTCCAGGAAAGCTTTCTGTCCCCCACTGCACTCCCAGCAGCTGCTTACTGGTACTATAAACCTGGAGAGGGGTCTTTGAGAATCTTCTGAGTTTCCTCTTTCTGAGATATGTGACGTTTTGCTTACCTTTGGAGTTTCACGAGCCTTCCCCTTCATTATGAGAGAAGGGTTGGGGAGCTGTACTGTGCCTTTACTGTCCTCATGCCCTCAGGATAATCACAGTGCCTGTGATAAAGAATAAAAGTAACATTTAAAGGGAAAATACTTCAGAGATACTGCCTGGCACTGTTACTAATGACTGTAACATCACTATGACTACAACCATTAACATCATCACTGAGAAATCAAATGAGACTGTGTGGGAGAAATTTGTTAAATGAGAGGATGCTCTGTGCATCAGAGAAGTACCATTAAACCTGCAGAAGCTCAAAACACTCCTGCACATGAACAAACAAAGATAAATTAGAAATGGCTTAAGCCTTAAGGAAATTTCTTTTTTTTTTTTTTCCCTTTTTTCATTTTTTGGTTTTTAAAACAAAGTTTTATTAAAATTTGAGTGGAATATTAAAAATATCAAGCATTTTGATACACATTTAAGCAATGTATATTGGGAATCATTAAAATGAGCATTTCTTTTTTATTAGATATTTTCTTTATTTATGTCAAATGATATCTCCTTTCCTAGTTTCCACTCCCAAAAACTAAAAAACTAAAACAAAACAAAGCAAAAAAAACCAAAACCCTGTTCCCTACTCCCTCCCCCTGCTCAATAGCCCAACCTCTCCCACTTCTTGGCCCTGGCACTCCCCTACACTGGGGCATAGAACCTTCACAGGACAAGGGCGTCTACTCCAACTGATGACCGACTAGGTCATCCTCTGCTATACATATGCTGCTGGAGCCATTAGTCCCACCATGGGATTCTTTGGTTGGTGGTTTAGTCCCTGGGAGCTCTGAGAATAACAATTCATATTGTTGTTCATCCTAAGGAGCTGCAAACCCATCAGCTCCTTAGGCATGGTCGAGTGTCACTATTCTAGGCTCTATCCAGTCAGTGTGGTTTTTTGTGCTAACAATCTCTCCTGCTTACAGGAAAACTGATCATATACGATGAGGTCAGGTGCTTTCATTGTCTTTCCAACTAACTGGCCAACAGCAATCAGGAGCTCATATTGGTTTCCTACTATTTACATTTCTTTTCTTCCTTTCTTCCTTGCTCCCTCCCTCCCTTCTCTCCTTCTCCCATTTCCCTCTCACTCTTTCTGCCTCTCTGTCTCTCTGTCTGTCTCTGTCTCTGTCTCTGTCTCTGTCTCTGTCTCTCTCTCTCTCTCTCTCTCTCTCTCTCTCTCTCTCTCTCTCTTAGACATGGTTCTCTGTGTAGCATTGGCTGTCTTGGAACAAGCTCTGTAGACCAGGCAGGTCTCAAACTCAGAGATCTACCTCTGGAATGCTGGTATTAAAGGCGTGCACCACACCTCCCAGTCAAACTATTTTTAAATGGAGTATCCATACACTGATTGCCTTAACACCAGTGTCTGAACTGACAACTGGTAACTGTGATACCAAGACGATTGAGCCAATCACCATCCATGCCCTGAAACTGGGATATGGGCCATACAATATCTTAGCTAGGGTCTCGGCAGAAAGCAGATGATATGCTAAACATAGTAAAATGAGAATGTAATACATCAACTGAAGTAATGGGCAAAGATCATGAGGGAGTTGCCAGAGGTGGTGCAGAACCCAGGGGCTGCCAACAACAGACAGGTGGTGTTTCTCTGAGCTGCAAGAAGGGGAAGCTGGTATTAGGGCATAGGTCCTAAGACCTGCACAGAGAACATTTCTGTTCAGTACTTTTGCCTGTTTATAGGAGGACTCTGTGAACCCGAGGCTACTAGTCAAGGAAAAAGCCCACAGGAAGATGGGTGACATCGCTCTGAAAGCTACAGTGTAAGGGAGCCATTAATACAAGGCTATTCCTGGAGCAGGCACCCAGAATGGGGTAGAAGAGAGAAGGACAAAAGTACATTTGGAGGAGGAAAGGGATATTAGTTCAAGAGTTGCAGAGCATGCGTAGGGTGCAGAGAAGGAAGGGGACACTGACATAAAATCACGACTTGGGAGGCAAAAGGGGAAGGCTCTGTGGATGGCCAGCACGATTCACTGTGAGTGTGAAATTGTTCAAAATAAAGTTATTCTGCTTCTCTTCCAAATATAAATTATCCGAAACTGCAGACATCTTTAGTTTGTAAGTACGAACCCTCTTGGGAACAACACAAGAAGATAACAAAGGGCTGAACCATCACCACTTGATGAGGGATTCAGGGAAAGGCGGGTGCCCTGACCTTTCAGGGAAGACTGAAGAAATCTACTCCCAGGAGGGTTTGCAAAGGGAAGTGGCTGTTCCCTTCATAAGGCCAAGGAGGGCAAGCTTAATGAGGAGTGAGCCAGATACATGGTGTAATTTACTGAATGGTGCTGGCTGCCTCACAAGGCTTCAAGACAGTTTTTTTTTTTTTTTTCAATAGATAATTAGCAGGAAGAAAATGGTTTGGATGTTGCCATTTTCCAAAGGAAACTTGACTACGGTCAGAAATAGAGAACAATATCCTTGAGAAGTCTCATATTTCTATGCAAAGGGGTGTGTCAACTCAGAATTTACACAACGTGTTATTGCCTAGCCTGTGAGGATCATCTAATTAGTTTCGAACCAAATGCCAAGGTAAACAAATCCAGTCCCTAAAGAATTCCAAGAAGCCATGTGACAAGGCTTCAGGGGCAAGGAGAGGGCACACCGTTGGTTAATCACTAGCTGCTCATTAGGGTTCCATGGGAGCTTTAAAACTCTGTGCCGAGAGTCCACCCACAGCAATTGATGTAGAATTTCTTTCATCGATGCCCAGGTTTAGTGTATGTTGTTGTTTTGTTTTTGTTTTTGTTTTTATGAAAAGCAGCTGTAGTCATAGCCTGTCAGAGTTGAGACTCTTTGGTCTATAAGATACCCCTTCATTTCTAATACATGTCACATGCCTGAGGCCATCAGATCAATTGCTTTGTTGATTAATCAGTTCCACCCCGACAGACGTCTTGGCATGAATATCCTATGGCTTTTCCCCCATTGTCTTTTTACTATATTTTGAGGTAATATGGCAGAGGTGTTAAGGATCTGAGATCATGCTGTGTCAGATAAATATCTGACTCTACTTATAGGTAATGTGACATCAGGTAAGTTATACAGTTGAGTCCTAATTTCATCATGTGGGGGCTGGAGGCAATGGTAGGAACTATACTTGTCTAAAGCAGTGTTTCTCAACCTTCCTAATGCTTTGACTTTTCAATACAGCTCCTCATGTTGTGGTGACCCACAACCAAAAAAATATGTTCATTGCTACTTCATAAGTGTAATTTTGCTACTGTTACAAATTTTAATGTAAATATCTGTGTTTTCAGCAGATCTTAGGCAATCCCTGTGAAAGGGTTGTTTGACCCATACAGGGGTCATGACCCAGAGGTTTAGAACCTCTGACTTAGAATATTTTGAATACTAGACTGTAAAACAGTAATGAAGATCTCAGCCCATCAGAGGGGCTTCTCAACAAGCCTGTCTTTCTAAATGTGACACAGAACTAGAGTGTAGAGGGGAAGCATAGGCCCTTGGGAGCTCACTGTGTTACAGAGAATAGGCAGACCCCTCACATGATGGCCTTGGATCCAGAGCTTTCACTGGAAGGAGAATTACTTTCTTCACGAGAGAGCTCCATGAGCCTTTGGTGCCTGTCTGGAGCTTGGATCTCATGCTTAGCCATGAGTGGCCATACATGGATAGAAGAGGCACTCTTGTTATCCCTTTGTGGAGATAAAATGATGAAATACTTGCCTAGTTATATTGAGATTTTTTAATATACTGATCTTTATATTCAATCGCTTAAGACTTGCTATAGTGCTATAAAGTATGAATATAAGCTTTCAGCTGGGAAAACCACAGCCCATAGAAGTCAAGAATTTAGCCAATGGATTCTGAAATACATCTTTAGTATCTATCATGATTCAGCATGAGTTGGGGCATTTGCCTAAATTAGGGCAAATGGAAGAGACTAGATGTGAGGAATAGGTAGTGTCCAGGAAATCTAACTGGGAGAAATAAGCTCAGGTCCTGTGGTGAAAGACCTGTTGGAGGAGCAGGAGCCAGAGTAGAGGGAGAACACAGGACCCAGTAGGGAAAGAGTTCACAGAACAGCTACCCCAATCCCCTCCTCCTTGTCCTTCTTCAAGTTCTCCTTTGCCTCACAGGCAACACATAAGGCCAGCTGATGCTCAAAGCTCCCTGCCAAAGCAATGCCCGGGATTTCTCCCAATCTATATCCTCTAGTGTTAGTGTGTGTGTATATTTAGCAGCCATATAAAAAGAGGTGGACATAGAAAACAAAACGAATTAAGTCTGGTTGGAGAATTTTGAGAGGTGGGATCTTCTCAGAGATGGTCTTGGGAAGAAGCAGTGGCTGTGTCTCCAGCTGAGGCTGGCTATTGTTGAATTTGCTAGCTAGCTGTCCAGCATCCCTGCATATTCACAACTTTGTTTAGCATTGAGCTGATGTCCTCTCTCAGTGAGTGCTGACTCCTCCCAGAGGAAAGGTTCCCAGTCAGAGTACTTGGAGGGTCACACAGGTCCAGACCAGTTCCCTGGGCCTCCCAGAACTTTCTGTCCCTCATTGTCTAGAGACCACTGGCTAGCCGTTTATTCTGCAAATACTCACTGCTCACCTGCCATAAACTTTTATCTTCTTCTGTATGCATAGATTTCCCCACAGGGACCACAGCTATGAAGCACTCTACTTTCACCAGAGCCTTAGGTGTGGCTGAACCCTCTGCCCACAATGGCTGCCTTTATACCTGGTGCTTTAATAAAGAACGCCTTGCAAGTTCTTTTAAAAATTACAGAACTGAAAACATCACGGCTATTAGTTTGTTTCACTTTCTCACTTCACCTGTGAGCGTCACTCTGTCTTCTATCCAGCTGGGGGCAGCATACCCTTACACAGAAAAGGACTTTAGAGGCATCAACCCATCTGGCTTTTGAGCGCCTGGCTTTCAAACACAATCTGTTCCCCAAATTACTGATGTATTCTGAAGTACTGTACATGAAAAAGACAACCCTAAAGATCAGGTGAGGTTGAGAAACTGAGGGTTAATCAGGTTAAACAGGACTTTCCAAGACATTTAACATTCTATCATGGTAAAAAAAAAAAAAAAAAAAAAAAAAAAAAAAGAAGAAGAAGAAGAAGAAGAAGGAAGAACTTTTATGTTTTCACCATAAAGACATGATTGTTTGAGGACACATGTTTAACCTGATTCGAAAATTGCGTGAAACAGGCGCAGCAACACCACATGGTATACCACCAAGGTGTGTGACTTTGATGTTTTATGAGTCAGTTGGAAGAGAAATTTGATGATGGAAAATCCCCAGCACAGCATGCTTAAGGCCTGCAGGGACCTATCATATCTCCACGATAACACCCAAGAGAACAACCAGTATTATGTCATTGTGTCGTGTTCTACAAATGAAGAAACACAGGCACAAAACTTAGAAGCAATGACTGAGTTTCAAATCGAGACCTTCTAGCCTCAGGACTACGTGTGTCTAACACTGTAACCACACACCATGTTGTAAGGAGACTCCTAGAGAGGGATTTGAGAGCACTCTCTGCCCAGAAGTGCTTGCTTGGGAACTCCTTGGTTCTTCTGATTGGCTTGCAGCATTGATGCTTAAAAGGACTGCACTACAAAAACTGCTTCTGCTACTTTATCCTTCTCCGTCTCTCATCCTTCAAATTTTAGCTAAAGATATTAGCCCACAGGTCTGTTATCTCACTGAATAGACAACACTTGAACACATGATTTGATGGGGATTCATTTGTCATGTTCATCTCTGTTCTTAAAGCAAATGCTACCAAACCAATTATTCAAATACTAATCAAAGTGATGACTCTTGGAGAAGAGGCTGTGGTAAAGAGGTACGACTTGGAAACCAGAGGAGATCTCAGCTAGGCATTAAATACAGCATTCTGGAGAGATCTGTTTATGTTAACTTCCTTTCATAAATTCCAAAATAAGACCTAAAGTCAAACGAGTGTTGGAATGCCAGAGTTACAGTAAGCATGGCACACACCTGTGTCACACAGGCCTTTATAAGTATGGCATGTCAGACCTCTGGGTGCCAGACAAACTTGGTGGGTACCTTATGCTGTGTTTTCAGAATTCCAGACGTTTCTATGATAACTCCAAGATATTCCTTTCCCATAAATATTCTTTTACAATTATATACTTAACATCCTCTTTAAATTATTTTACATCATATTTACATTATATTTATATTGCATATAAGCTTGATAGCAAACATTATCCTTCCTTCCTTCCTTCCTTCCTTCCTTCCTTCCTTCCTTCCTTCCCTTCTTCCCCCTCTCTTTCTCTCTTTCTTCCTTTCTTTCTTTTCTTTCTTTCTTTCTTTCTTTCTTTCTTTCTTTCTTTCTTTCTTTCTTTCTTTCTTCCTTCCTTCCTTCCTTCCTTCCTTCCTTTCTTTCTTTCTTTCTTTCTTTCTTTCTTTCTTTCTTTCTTTCTTTCTTTCATTCTTCCTTTCTTGTTTTCCCAGACAGGGTTTCTCGGTATGGTCCTAGCTGTCTGGAACTTTCTCTGTAGAACAGACTGACCTAGAACTCACAAAGTTCTGCCTGCCTCTGTTTCCTGAGTGCTGGAATTAAAGGAATATGCCACCACTGCCTGGCAAAGTTTTAACTAACAAACTTTAAAAATATAAAATTACTTGGCATTTCTCATAAAATGGTTTCTACACCATTCTTTGAAAGCTACCATCTAAAAGTTTAAAACTTCTCAATGAGAATAAGAAACCAGCTGGACTGAGGAAACAATTCAAAGAAGGGGGAGAGGAAGAAAGTATGAGGCTGGAAATGAGATGGGAAATTTGTCTATTTCTACTTGGAGGTGTGATTTTAAAGTTTTTATGTAAGCCATCTTGAAACTTCCAATTCACTTGCTTCTGTTTAAACATTCTGTTGAATAAAGTGAAGGACTAACTTCATACAGATACTGTTTCCTTAGTTCTCTCTGACAGTTGCATATAAGACAGCAAACCTTGTGATGTGAATTGCCAGACCAAGATCCTTTGAAACAATAGTAAAAACTACTGACCCCATAAACATTCTGTACGGTACAAAACCTTATAGACAGATTTGGACAAAATTTTATATTCAACTGCAGTATGGTAAAATAAAATACATTATCATCTTTAGCTGTGGGATATATTTTAAGCACATATTCAGTGTTATTGAGTCCAAAATTATCAATTTAAACAGAGACAAATATCCCTACTTAAAAGAAATTTAGTTCTCACCTTTATTTTTTAAAAAGAATTTTAGACATTATGTTTTAGAAGTTCTATGGTTAGGAGAACAAGATTATTTTTTTATTAAGTTGCTTTTACTCTAAAATAACTTGGGTGTGAGGAAAAGAAGGTATTGCCTCAACGAATGAATTGGGTTCATTTTCACAGGAGATACCAAATAAGATTACATGTTGACTTTCATCCTGTTTGGTAGACAAGGATAAAATGAAGCCAGAACTTAGCTAAAGGCTGCCTTATGGCTCAATGAAAGATCCATGTCTTGAGAGGGATTTCTGCCAGTCCATTGACTTGTGTAGTGTGATTCAGGATATGCTCAAAGCATGAGCAATGATACCATATGTGCAGCACATCACCATGCATGTAAAAATGTACCTAAACAACCTATACATTGTTCATTAGCTTCTGTCAGGACTCTAGACAGACATGAACAAATGCTAGTCTGCCTGTGAAGACTGTGTGTTTCCCTCTCCTGATGAGGCTTTTCTTTAGACTTTCTAGTGAATTAATACCTATTTATTTTATATTGTCATTTGGCAGCCACTTGAAAAACCACAAGAATTCACACATGATCCTGGGGATACAAGACAATATGATTTCTGTGTACATGGAGCAGCTAGATAAAGTGTGCTAGTATGACAAGTTCTTATTAGCTAACCAAAAGCTTTGTGAGGGCATGGCCACAGATAATCCAGGAGTTAATCTGCATAGATGTGCACATACATGTACCTAACTCTAGTGCCTTGATGGGAGGTAACTAAATTAGAAAGTGAGGTTCTGTTAACAAAATCTTTTTGTATACCATATTTTCTAAGTATTAGCCCATGTCAAAAGTAGATTATACCACCCATTAAAATTTCTACCTTTAAACATACTCCATCCACCAAAACATTTATTCATATAGAACTTGTCTTAATGTTTCTAAAATCATCTTAGATGTACTCTTCATACAATTTTTTGTGGTAATCTACCACAAAGCTTCAGAAACTCATTGTTCTGTGGGTCAGTCTCCTGAGTATCATTAAATGGATGAAATTAAATCTTTTCTTTTTTTTTGGGGGGGGGAGATTTTCAAGACAGGGTTTCTCTGTGTAGACCACACTGACCTTGAACTCAGAAATCCACCTGCCTCTGACTCCCAAGTGCTGGGATAAATCTTATTTCTCAATCACACTGGATCATTCTTTTTTACATCTCTTTATTTATTATGTGTTTGTATGTATGCACACACATGCCACTGAACTTTTGTGGAGGTCTGAGAATTATGTAGGAGATTCATTCCACTGTGGTTCATTCATCCCACTGTGTGGGCCCAGGGGATCCAATGTAGATCTTCAGGCTTAGTGGCAGGAGACATCTTTGCTGGACCACAAATGTATACCCTTGAATGTTCAAATAAAGCTAAGTATATAGCTTAGAATTATCATTCAATATTTAATAAATATTTTGAGTTATGGTTTGTAGGCAACAAAGTTTGTATTTGTAAAACATTATGACTAAAAGCTAGGAGGAATCCAGATTATTTTTTCATGATAGATGATGGCCAACAATGCCAGAGACAGGCAGGTAATATGGACATAATAAAGCAGATTATGTGTAAATTCCTAGAGTCTAAGCTGCTTATATTCCTAGAAAGATAGCTCCAGGCTAGGTTCAGTTGCTTGCTAACATGTTCTAATGACAAAAAGAGCAATTTTAATTGTTAGCAAAACTAGAGACATATTATTTAGGCCTAAGATGTCTTATATCCTATGGAAATGTTTGAAGACCTGGGAATAAACTATAGCTGTAACGTTCTAATTAATACTTAACTAACTGCCTATAAAGCAGTACAAAACCAGTCAACATTGATTCAACTTGTTTGTGATTGTTATATTTAATTTGAAATGGGAACTGTGGCTGAACTTAACACTAACATGTTCAGTTGATTTGATAGGCTTGCAAAAAAAAAAAAAAATGCCTGGTGTTGCACCCAAAATGGCAGTCCCCAACCTCCCTGGAAGGCAAGTTGAGTCATGGAGCTGCTACTTACAAGCACTGGACAATGCACTCATTATCTAGACAAAACAGTCATAGCCAAGAAATCCAAGTAGTTGTCTGAATTCCTGCAGCTACCCAGAATCCTGCTACCCAGAATTCTAGCTTTGATGATAATTGTCATCTCTTGGCTCCCGCCTGAGAATTCATACCCAATATGTAAAAAGGCTTTGAGCCATCTGAATCTGACTCATCAGGATATAGTTAAAATGTAGGCTCATACTTCGTACTGCAACTGTACTGAGGACTCTCCATTCTGCCCTATACAATGTTGCCTATTGCTTTACATTGGTCTGATGCCTTAGTCAGGTATTTATCTATTCTACTCTAGTTCATTCAGTTAGCCAGTTTGTCTCTAGTCAAGTGATGAATTGCATTGAGTTAACCTGTTGGTATAATATAGATATAATAAAACCAAGAATGGTTTCTTTAACACAATAACAACAGCATCCCAAATAAAGAAACGACATACAGAGATTATTTCCCAAACAATGTAATTGGCTCAAACATTTCAGACGTGTTTCGAAAGAAGAGCCTAGGACCTGATGCTTGATGGCAAGAGGCAGCTATGAAGGCCAGGGGAACTAAGGTTAGGGACAGAAAAGCTGGCTTGGTGAGTGCTCAGCATAACTATTGTGGTCACCCAAGTTTCCATTATCTCTGATTCTTTGACCTTTTTTTCTGAATGCAATTCTCAGACAATGTATATATAGTCTTATAGAATGTCCTAAATAAGTCAATGCCCAGAACACTTCTAGGTGCCGAGGAATCTACAATGAGCCAGTTAGACTGAATCCTTGACTTACATGAGTTTATAGTCTAAGAAAAGGAAAAACTAGGTGTTAATCTCATCTCTTTGAGCTACAAATTATATGATATTGGAAAATCCACTATATGCCTCTAGTTTATTTATTTATTTATTTATTGGAAGTTATTTAACTCCTGCTTTAGCATAGGCTGGAAGTCATAGCTTTGAACAGACTGTGAGTTACTACCTACCTTAGTAGGTATCTCATTGGTACTATGTCTCTATCCACCTACCAGTCAACTGTTGTTTATTTGGTTCTGTGCCATGCCAAATCAATGAAAATTGGCCCCACCCAAATTGGCCCCACATGGTCCCACCCAAGAGCCCCTGGGGCCAATGACATTAATTCTTTTTGAAGTTTGCTTTCCAAGTTCGTTTTCATATGCTCTGGCTAAGTGAGATGGTTACATGAATGACCACATGGATGTGTCAGCTCCAATAAAACCCCTGGGGAGCCCTGTAGCTTACTGAAGCCTCCTCCAAAGGACAGGGAGGAGTGGTGGCAGGTTGTTCCCACTCAGAGAGATTTCAGTCCTATAAAAAAGGAAGCAAAAAAAAAATCATCCCAGAGTCCAAAGAGTCACTTCTAAAATGGCTCTAGGTTTAAAGCTAGTGTAAGGCTGGAGGAAAGAGATTGACTAATGTTAACCAGGGAGTGGGAGGCATGCAGGGGACACCACTCAGCAATGACACCTGTGAATATTAAGAGAAAGCATCCTTTCTTCTCAACACAAGTTTAAGCAAGTCTGTCAAACTTTGCTGTGGCATTTCCCTCCGAACATTTAAGCTGAATTTGGTTTTCTCAATTATGAAAACATACTTTGGGGGGATCTATACACATCGGTTTATTGAATACATATTTAATCTTTATAATAGTGTTTGGCATCATTATGAATCTTGGGGCTGGAGAAATGGCTCAGCACTTATCGGCACTCATTGATTTTGCAGAGGATGTAGTTTAGTCCCAACACTCACTTAGTGGGTCACAACTATACAGTTCCAGTTCCAGCAGATCTGATGTCTCCTTCTGGTTTCCACAGGCTCCTGCATGCATGTGATACACATAAACTCAGACAGGTGCACATGCATACATATAAGAACTATTTAACAACAAAAAGTAATTTCATCATAGTAATTCTAATTCTGGAAGATTCTATGTAAAAGCACAGCAGTTACAAGAAAGGGGCAGGGCACAGGATATAATTTCATCAGGTAACAAGAAAAGGAAGAAAGGGATGGAGGGGAAAATACCCAAAGGATGCTCTTCATAGCAACCATGAGCAGGGATGATTGAACAACTGAGATGAGATTTGAGTAGACAGTCACAGTAAAGGAAGGGAATGACCAAGGCAGATATCTGAGAAAAGAACATTTCACATAAAGGAAGCAACTGGACCGAGTGTACACTGAGGCTGGCTGTTATGTATCTCACACACATCATGAATGCTTGCTGAATTAGTGGATGCAGGTGTTTTTCCTGACATTTGAGAAAATTGGGTTTTCTTGGTATTAATTTATGGGTCCAGGGCCACCCAGCAAGCAAAGAGGCAGAGCTGAAAGGTAAGCCCCACTCATGGCTTTTATTCCGATGTCATATTGTTCCAATTGTTACTCATTTTTGGGAGGCATCAGGAACTCCCACGGTTGATTTATATCTGATCTCTGCTTCCTCCAACCCCAGACTCACTCCTCCAGCCCTGTACACTTACGGCAGCTTTGAGTTCTAGAATTTAATGCAAATCCTACCAGACAGCTTGGTTTCAGTGGCCCAATTCTCAGAAAGAAAATGGAGAACTCAAGTTTATTTCTACACGTGGAAGCACTTGGAAGTAGTGAACTCTTCTTTAACATATTGTGGGCAAGGCCATCCTGCTTCCGACATTCAGTCACTCCTGAATTCATTTCTGTCTTTGTGAGGAGTGGTAGACTTTAGGTGAGGGGTGTCAGGTTTGCCCTTCCTGAAGAAGAAAATGTGCAGAATGGAAAGGCAGCCATTCCCCAGAGCTGGCCATCGCCTCCTTAGCAACAACAGCCCGTGTACACACTCACACACAAACACTGCACCAAAACAAGCAGAGGTCACTGTCTGTGGGCACTTCCAAGAATGATCTCAATTTTTCATAAAACAATGTTTATAAATTAGATGGAGCCCCAGAGCAGTCCGGGAATAGAAATAACCATTTTATGAGGCTTTCTGCCATTACATTATTGCTTGTTTGCTTGGAATGAGCAAAATACAGTGTGCAGCCGACCTCTTCCAGAGCCAAGCAAAGATCTCCTTACAAAGCCCCCAGGCAAGCAAGCCTCAGTTGGGATGTCTTCTTGGTACCAACAGGGATGTTCATTCTGGCTCCTTTGACTGGAATCATCATAGCTCCAGGTCCTATATCTCCTTTACCCTTACTTCCCAGCCCCTCACAAATTCCTAATTTAGCACAAGCAAAACTGAGGTGATTTTAATTGTGGAGTGAAGTTGAACATACTGAAGGATTGAATCAACATGAAGAATGAATAGTCTGACCCCAGGGCAGATCTGCACACCGTTTCATGATTCTGAGTCCTTGCTACATGGAAGGTTCTCCTATGCATGCAAGGACATTGAAAGCATGGCTGTATTTTTCCACTCTGCTCCCTATTCTTATGGCTTTTCTTTATTTCCCCAGGGCCACTTATGCTTCTTGCTTTAGTCCTTGACAAAGGATGATTTCAGCCTTCACCCCATAACACTCTCTCTTTCCATCCCCCACCATCTCAGTCCCCTGACTGTACATCGCTGACATAAAGATAAACAAGCTACACCTGACTGAGCTCTCCCAGAGCAGAGCCCAAGATAGGGCTCTAACAGTAGGTGGCTAATTTGGAGGAAGAGACTCAGGGACTGGAAGACATCTAATAAAGAGTCAGAAACCAAGCCATTCCCTGCTGTGGACCACCTGACTTTAGTTACACATGAAAACTCTGAACAAACAGTGTGGAAAGTACACCATCTCCCTTGAATCGCCTCACTCAGAAGCACCCAGAACCTCAGATAGTGGGGTTCATTATATACCACCCTGCCAATTTTTGGTTAATGGCATTAGTCTTTGGCCGGTCTAGGCTTTCTTCCACACGTTCAGATAGCAGATGGTCCTTGGAGAAGCTCTCAGCCAGAATAATGTGTCTGCTCGGGGTTGTGGAACTAACTAAGGCACATCTACAGAAGCTGTGGGGTGGATGGGATGTGCATAGAGCATGGCCAGCTACCTGAACTCTTCTGGAGCTGAGCAGATGATTCTAACTGCAACTAATTAGCACTGTGGTGGGGTGTGACCCTCCTAAGAGCCTCTGGGATGAAGCCTTACCCCAAATGAATGTTTCTTTAATCAGGATGTAAGAGGAAGTACAGATTTGGGGAGGGGAAAGAGGCAGCTGGGTCCCCCTTTAAATAGGGTCAATATATGTGAACTTTTCTTGAGATTTTGAGGGAGGCAAGGGTTAGTTTCACACAAGAGTGGCAATAGGGCCTGGACTTTCTCTCTGAGAGAAGTCTACCAGGAACTGAGTAGTCTCCATCAAAACTGACCTATGGTGGGATGAGAATGCTCTTCTTCAGGTGCCAAGCATCCTTGACTTCTCAGTGGAGCACATCCCCTATTTGAAAGCATGTTTCCCCTTGTCCTCTTCTTTGCTCACAACCTTTAAGACATAATGTTAGCTTGTGAAATACAATCGATTTTAACACTAGAAGGAAACTCACAGGCCCTTTCCTCCAAGCTTGTCACTGGCCTTCAACAGAGTTGACCCGGAAGTCCAAGATGGAGAAATCTCTGGCCCAATATCTCATAGGACTTGGTGTCAGACATACTGATTGCATTGGGCAGTTTAGTCAATCACCTATAATCCCTCAAAAGTCTTTCAAGCAAAAGGGAGTATAAAACTGAGAAATATGGTTTTCCAAAACTATTCAAGAGGAAACTAAGATAAAGACCACCAGCCTTTACATTGTAGCTGCAAAGTTATAAAACTTTTGGGCTCTCCAGCACCTGAAATTCAGTTAATCAGCATTGACCCAAAGAAGGTGAGCTTCAGGAGACCATGGTGGAATTTCATACTTTTATGGAAACTCATCCTGTGCCTTTGAGAAAAAAGGCTTTGCTCTCTTTCATCCTCCATTTCCTGTGTGAGCATACCTTACTGGCAGATTGTAGATTGTATTGTAATCTAGATTACATTCGAATATTGCTGGAGGCAAGGAATTGAGGACACTTGGTTCACTGGGTTGAAGTAACAGCAGATATCCCCAAACTAAACAAAACAATACCCAGCATTATGATGATCATCACTTTGTAGGCAAGGAGTAGCTGGAAAAGAAAAAAATGTTCCAGTTGCTTTCTATGGCTGTGATTAAAGGTCATGCCCAAGAGCAATTTGGGGAGGCAAAGGTTTATTTAACCTTACATCTTACAGGCCAGATGCCAGGAGGTAGTAACTGAAGTAGAGACCAGGGAGAAGTGCTTCTTACTGTACCATGTACTATTGAATCCCCCCAAAATATCCAGGAAGGATGTACAAAGTCCAGTACTTGCCAGGATTTTTTTTAAAAAAACTCAGTCTTACCCTAAACAGGGCTCTAGAGACTTAATCTACCTATTCTTTGCCATATTTTTCATGCCTAGTGTCATTCTGTCCCACACCCTCAGCCTGTAATACCCTGCATATTATGTAGTAGCAATGCTCAGATAAACACTGGGATCTTCATGGGACAAGTGGCTGCAAGTAGAAAAACTCAATGTTTTCCTTTTCATAAGGAACTCCTGCTGGTGCCTCATGGAAGAATATATACTTGAATTTGTAAGGCTCATTAATATCCACAGCTTTAAGGTAAATTGGTCTGGGTTATGTCTTTTATGTAAGGTTGATGCACAGTTTCTGAGAAAAATTTTTTTGTTTGTTTCTTCATCTCTAGGGGGAATGCTGTTGGGCTATGATGTTTCTATTCCCAGTTGTGACGTTTCAGTATCTTGATCCTAAACATATTATCTTGATTAGAAGATTGCAACCCTGGCCTGAACCCTGAAACATGGCAATGGTTCACTTGATTCTGGAACTTTCCAATGCTGTAAGGGACATTCAACTTAGTCCATGCTTTCCTGATCTTTTTCTCCCTTAACCAGAGTTGGCACTGATTCTTCGAGGTCTTCAAGATTATGGTAGTGTTTGGTTAAAAATTATCATAAACCATATTGCCCAGTGCAATGGTATGTTTTCCACAATAAACCAGGTCATAGACTAATTTTTGCATCAGACTTGAGAAATAACAGTGGCTCTGCTTCCATCCAGATATCCAATGGCCTGCCAACATTTCTCCTGATTCAAACTTTTCTAGTGTAAACACTCATATTCCCAACTTACGGTCTTCTTTACTAATCATAACTTATCAAGTGCCCTTCCTTCCCAGGGTCCTCTTTTTTGCATTTGTTGTATGATCAAATCCCTTTGGACTTCTTTGTGAATAACACAATCATACACTTAATTTAAAAATATTTGAATTAATTTAAAATATGAGCTTCATTAGAAGTATTGCTATTGCCATTATGACTCATATCACAATTATTGATGACAACGGGGTTACCTTAACTTTTGAATCTGTGCTCTTTAAATTATTTCATCTTTGATGTTTCTAAAGGACAGAAACAAGCCTCAGAACAGCTAGGAGGTTTGCTCAAGATTAGGGAGCTGATCAATGACAGAGCAAGAAACAAAACCCCTACAACCGGCTTCTAGTCCATGCTGTGTTCATTCCTCATCCTGGAGAAGAAAAACTTGGAGAAGTCTCACAGTGGAGATGATTGCGGAGGGTGGGTGCAGCAGAGGGAAGAGCAGATTTTCTTCTACCTCTCATCAGGCAATTCAACTTAAAGTTCTTCAGGGTAAAACTCTTCATCTGAGAAGATCATGCAGCTGTTTGACAGGATGATCTGCCTGGAGGATGTGGGAGCTTTATTGATAAACCTATCTCTAGCTCTACCAGTCTGGTTTTCTGCTAAGGAAAAAAAAAACACATCAAAGGCCTCCATCTTTGCAATAGTGGATACTTCAGAGCCTTTGGAGGTATTAATTCATAAGATAAGCACTACAGATTTTATATACTAATAAGATTGGAGGGGTGTTGCTAGATAGGGATCAATTGAAACAATGTGAAGATAAAAGAAAGAGGATCCAGACACCTACAAAAGCAGATTGGCTTTTAATCAGAATACTAAAGGGCAGCAGCCCCTCTGTGGGAGTGGACATCATGTGCCCTTGTGCAGGGAGCTTGAGTATTTACAGTAGAGAAAGTGAACTTTCGAGGCGGGAAATCCCACGTGCAGATTCGTTCTCCTGCAGCCGGGAGCCTGTAAATATCAGGTTGTGTGTTGAGCCCCTGGATCTTACCATCATCCTGAAGGAGATGTTCCCAGAGTGCCAGCTTTCCTGTTCTGAATTTCTCAACTCTCCTGAGGCTTTGGGGTTATTTGCCCTTTAGAGATAATAAGGTGACAAAGAGACACATGTGTACAACATATTTGGATCACTCTGCATCTCCAACTTCTGGGTTTGCTCCCATTCCTCCCTTCTAAATTCATACCCTCTTTTCATTTTTTTTTTAATTTTTGTAATCCTTGGTCCAGTTAGTATTGCTCATATACATATGGGTGAAGGACCATCCACTAGATCATGGGAAACTTACCACCAAGGGCTGCATCCCTCAAGAAATTTGCCTCTCCCTCTCCCATAAGCTACCAACTGCTAATAGCTCCTCAGCTAGGAAGGGAGATGCAAGAATCACTCCTCTAATCAACAATATAATGCTGACTGGCTAGATCTAGTGCAGAAAAATGGTAAGACCCAGAGGTGGGCAGGACCGCTTTAAAATAGGGTCATTGTACTCTCAAACTTACTTTGCTGTGATTTCCTGTGAAAAAACAACAGAGAGACTTTTTTTTTTTTTAATGAGATGGAGATGAAGTGTCTTGGGGAAGAGGCCTTTTCTCCCTAAGACAATTAAAGTCAGACAGATAAATATCATCGATACAACCTCAGGTGTGGATAAATGAAAGATAAACATGAAGACATTGAGAACCTTTGTTCACTTATTCACTTATCCTGACTTGATTTGGGCATGAACTTATTCCTTCATGTGTTCCACATTCATTTAGAAAACAGACTTCAAACGATAGTCTTTGTTAAACAGGTGCCAAATGTTGAGATGGTTAAGTCCAAATTTTTCTTCTAAAATAACTTAATCTAATGTGAAAATCAGAAAACCAGATAACATCCCTTCAATTGCATCCAGAGACAACACAGCCTTACATGGGAGCAGATGCACAGATTTGGGGGTGGGTGGGTAGAGAAGTCCCTTTCTCACCTAGGCATGGCCCACAGATGCTTCAAACATAGAAACAGTCTGTGCAGCATCCAGGAGGCATTGGAGATATGAACTCAGTGCTTGACTTGTGTAAGCTCGTTGAAATGCCATGGACCTGTCAGGAAGGTTATTGCTATTCTTGCTAGGCATAAACAGTCATGGAGATTACTTATCTTGTTTGGGGCTACACAGATGATAAATAGGAACCTAGAATTTGGTTAGGCTACTCCATTTGACCCCTTGAAAGAGAGCATGGGTGTCTTGGGAAACACTGAGTGGTAGGTCAGTCTGAGAGCTATCCAGGGCTGGGTGGTAAGAGGACACTGAAGGAATGGGAGGTGTGAGCCAAGGCCTAGAGCCTCCTGTGGTCTAATTCAGAAATGGTTCTAAGAACACCAGCCTTGCTTGTCTCTTCCTTAGCCCAAGCCAGTGACTCCATCGTTCCCTCTGGCTGCTTCCTAGAATCCACTGCCCAATCCCCCCAGAGGCATATACCTAAGAAACTACGGAGATCCCAGGAAATTACTCATCTCCCCCGTTTCAGAGTTGTATCGATTCCAGACATTTTCCAGAAGTTTCTTGGCCAACTTTTAAACCTAATTTCCACCCAGTTGTTTGGTTGTTATGAGCTTCTTTCCTCTAAATACTGCGTGATGGCAAGGACAGCCCCCAAACTGAGCTGCAGTCATTGGGGAGCTCTGGTGTAGACTCCTTCCAGCTCATCGTGGGTTTTCTCTACCTATTATTTTAAGGGAAAAAAAATACTTGAAAAAAGTAGCACAAATTTCAAAAGATCGGTCATTCATCCTCTTGAGACTTTTACTCTATTTGGTCAGAGTCAAAATGTATCCTGGAGAGATTCTTTGAAAAAAATTAAATTATGACTTAGTTGGAAAACTAACTTATTCTGTGAATAAGTGTGAGAGCCCAGGAAGATTCACATGGGGACACATAGTTCTTACTCTAAATCTACTAGTAACTAATCTTGGGACAATAACCTTACTTTTTATGATTGGTGTCTGCAATGAATTAGACTCTGATCTCTCAAGGCCCTGGCTCTCTAATTCCACACACTGACACCCTTCTACTGACAGAGACAGACAGAGCACCATGAATTTAGCTTTTGCACAGGGCTGAGTTCTATAAAGTGTTACTGTTAGGAACGAGTCAATAAACATTGTAGATTCCACTGGTCATTTTCTCTGTGACACATAGGATTAAAGGAGTCTCAGAAAATACCTGAATAGATGTGACTGTGTGCCAATTACTATCACTCATAAAGAATGTCAATGACCAAGGTTTGACCTGCAGTTTCTGACCTATGATTTATACCAGGGCTTCTGAAACTGCTTTCATTTGCAATCCCTCTACCCATCATGAGACAGTTTTATGTGACCTTGGCTACAAAGGTATATACAGGTATGTAACTCAAACATTTAATGAAAACAAATCACAAACAATTATTTTACATGAATTATTGATACACATACATTTTAACATTTATTAAAGATGAACTGTTCTGCATATTAATGACATAGATGTGCTTTCTCATTTTATATAAAGAACTATTGCTGATGCCAAGAAGTGCTTGCTGACAGAAGCCTAGTATAGCTGCTCCATGAGAGGCTGTGTCAGAGCCTGATCAATACAGATGTGGATCTTTGCAGCCAACCATCAGACTGTGTGGGGACCACAATGGAGGAATTAGGGGAATGACTGAAGGAGCTGAAGGGGTTTGTAATCTCATAGGAAGAACAATAATATCAACTAACCAGACACACACCCCCCAGCTCCCAGGGGCTAAACCACCAACCAAAGAGTACACAAGGAGGGAACCATGGCTCCAGCTGCATATGTAGCAAAGGATTGCCTTATCTGGCATCAATGAGAGGGGAGTCCCTTGATCCTGTGAAGGCTCAATGACCCAGCATAGGTGAATGCTAGGGTGCTGAGGCGGGAGTGGGTGGAAGGGTGGGGAAGCACCCTCATAGAAACAGGGGGAGGGGATAGGGGGTTTGTGGAGGGGGAACTGGGAAGAGGGATAACATTTGGAATGTGAATAAATAAAATAACTAAAAGAAAAAGAAAGAAAGAAAGAAAGAAAGAAAGAAAGAAAGAAAGAAAGAAAGGAAGGAAGAAAGAAAGGAAGGAAGGAAGGAAGGAAGGAAGGAAGGAAGGAAGGAAGGAAGGAAGAAAATAAAGTGGGAAAGAACCTTGAGCAAATAGGCACAGGGGACATTTCCTGAAGAGAACACCAATAGCTTCTGCTCTAAGATCAAGAATTGACAAATGGGACCTCATAAAGTTGCAAAGCTTCTGTAAGGCAAAAGACACTGTCAATAGGACAAAACGGCAACCAACAAATAGGGAAAAGATCTTTACCAACCCTATATCTGATAGAGGGCTAATATCCAATGTATACAAAGAGCTCAAGAAGTCAGTCTCCAGAGAACCAAATAACCCTATTAAAAATGGGGTACAGAGCTAAACAAAGAATTCTCTACTGATGAACACCAAATGGCTGAGAAGCACCTAAAGAAATGTTCAACATCCTTAGTCATCAGGGAAATGCAAATCAAAACAACTCTGAGATTCCACCTCACACCAGTCAGATTGGCTAGGATAAAAGACTCAGGTGACAGCAGATGCTGGAGAGGCTGCGAAGAAATAGGAACACTCCTTCATTGCTGGTGGGATTGCAAACTGGTACAACCACTCTGGAAATCAGTGTGGCGGTTCCTC